>JAODAL010003991.1:0-163917 GCA_025379985.1 Phyllomedusa bahiana
ATCTTCGGTAAATATAAGTGTTATCTGTATTCTTCAGTTATTATGCATCCGGCAATACCAAACATGTAGGGTTTCCGTTATGTTTTGGTACCGTAAAAAAATTCCAAACATTTTCTATTTTTGAAATTTGCGCAACGGCGCCATTTGTGCGACCAATAACTTTTTTTTTACTAACACCTACGGACGTCAGTGAGGGGGCCTTTTTTGCAGGCTGAAGTGTATCTTTTTACCGCTAGCAGTTTGGAATGCATGCGACTTTTTTGATCATTTTTATTCCATATTTTGAGTGACGTAAAATGACAAAAAAACCGCAATTTTGGCGTTTGGATTTTTTTTTTCTTCTACGGTGTTCAGCGTACGGGATAAATGAGGTTATATTTTTATAGATCGGACTTTTTCGGACGCGGCGATACCAAATATGTGTAACTTTTTTATTATTTTAATGATTTTTTTTGTAAAATGGGGACAGGGGGGGGGGATTTGAACTTTTAATACTTTGTGTTGTACTTTAAAAACTTTTTTTTTTTTTTTTTTACTGCAACATTGAGGCCACCTGTGGTACTTGACCACTAGGTGGCGCGATTGTTAATACAACCTAATGCATTGCATAGGCAATGCATTAGGGTCTACAAAGATGCCGGTTTCCCCACTTCCTGTCTGCGGATGGAAGTGGGGCAAACCGGCCAGGGTAAGTGACGGGAGCCTTCCCAAGGCTCCCCACCACAATGCCCGGTGATCGGATCGGCGCAGCATAGCTGCGCTTATGCTGATCACCGCACCGATCGCGTTAATTCAGACGCCGCGGCCATCTTTGCCGCGGCGCCTGATGGGTAAAACAGCGCCTGGGGGCGGAGCCACCCGCGGGCGCTGTTAGTGCGGGTTTTTAACGGCTTTTTGCCGCTAACACCGGGTGGGTGTGCGGTGGGGGTGGGGGGGTAGTGACAGGTTCCCTTTAAGTCACTAATAGCACCAAAATGTTCGTGTTTTCTTTTGGTGTGTGCCGAGCCACAGCCCTTCTCTCTGACAAGACAAGTGGTCTAACACACATAAATGTGGCGCCAAGCACATACGCCAGTACTGTGGTGCCAACTGCTGAAGCATTCAGGCACAATGACCATAATAAACGTGCCCCAGTGTCTGCAGCAATGTAATTGTACTCTGCCACGGCCCAGCCCGCTACCGCACACACACACACACTACTCCATACGCTACTGAACAGTTCACAACTGCATTAGTATAGCGAGCACAGCGTGCAGAAAACCAGCATTGCCCGGGCTGCACACAGGGGTGTTCAGCTCTACATCAGCTCACATGGTTTTGGCTGTAAATCTGTAGTATGCCTTAAAACTGATGCAGCTGTAGGAGTCCTTGTTTTATGCAAGAAAAAGTTTATTTTTGGGGGGCGTAGTTTTAAGGGCAAAAATAAATCCACGGCTAATTTTTTGCAGCGAAAACATAAAAAAAGTTTTTCTGTGTACTCCATTGACTGTTCAATTCTACAGCTTGTCTGGACACCTAATATGTGCATTTCTTTGTCTAATGTGCACGCACTAATTTTCTTTATTAAATATTTATTTTTTTCACACTTATTAAAGTTTTTAATTCCCCTGCAGGGGTCTTCCTATGAAGCAAAGTGTACTGCACAGGTCCCCTCTCAGCTAACTATGAGCTGAGCATGCATGGGAATAAGGAGGCTGTGCTCCCCATTCATTTCTATGGGCGATCCGATTAAAGCCGAGTGTGTGCCCTTGGATATATTCAGGAGCTCCCATAGAAGTGAATGACGGATGAAAGCGCCGCCCTCCTCATTCTCATGTACGGTCGGTTTGCAGCTGGCTGAGAAATGACCTGTGCAGTACACTTTCTTTCATGGGAACACCCCTTTAAGGGATATTTTTGACACTTCCAACGTATTAGTATGCACCTGTATTCTAATACATTGCATACTGTGTCAGTATGAGACACACTGCTGTGAGGGTAACCCACGGTGTGCCCCAACAGCAACCTTAGCATATGAACACATTCTCAAGGATACGTCAGCACTGGGAAACCCGGTGACCCAATTGAGCAGAGGAAGCCCCTTTAATCATGCGGGGATCTCAGACCACTGCATTCAGGTTCAATGGTGGCGTTTGAAGGAAGAGGGTGGTTAAGGGGTTAACAGTGCTATGCATGACTGACTCTTATTGGGTGTTGAATGGTCTGGTTGGGAGGCGTCTCATCATGGCTGATGTTAGATGGTGGAGGCGCACTGCAAACTGAAAAACACTCACCATCTGGTAGATCTTCTATGCATTCAAAGGTGATCTCAAACTGGAAAGGATTCCGAAAGGGGCAGGGGTTATCCAGGACCACCATGTTCAGTATCTGTACCTTCGCCATGATGAGGAGACTCTTCACACGCGGCCTATAAGGACTGATGGCAAAGAACAAAGAAAAGAAAATTACAACAGCGGGAAGGCGGATGAGCCTGGGTGCCAAGCAGTGAGCAGCCTCCGACAGGTTCCTCCAAGATATCCAGCATGTGACAAATAGCAGATTATCCTAAAATATAACATTGATGACAGGAGTGTTCCCACCTCAGGCATTTATGGTGTGGATAGCACATGCCAGAAACGTCTCCTTTCTGGGACTCGCACCAATCTTGAGAACAGGCCCCCAAAAAGTCTCTGTGCAGAACAGAGAGGCGGCTCTGCATGCGCGGTGTTCTCCATTCATTTCAATGGGCGTTCCAAGTAGAGCCGAGAACATGTGCCCAGCTACACGTACAACTCCCATAGAACAGACTGGAGAGTACCAAGCAGGCAGCTTCTTCTGTTCCACACAGACTTTCCGGGGTTGTCTCACCATGCTGTTTCACAGTCACATGCTGCTTCAGACGCACATTGCCCGGTCAGGATGAGGGTGGTTCTATAGCAGCGATTAGCATACTTAGCTCCTGCATCACTAGCTGAGCTGTTACATGGACACAAGTGTAGGAGATTCAACCTTCAGCAAACAAAAGCTAAAAAAAAACTCTGCAGAGTGAATACAAGCGCCTTTCACTAAATTATCTAATCTTGCTAGAGATAAGGACTGCTCCGTCCAGCCACGGTGAGGTCACTCCCTGCCATCTGTCTAACGAGGAAAGGTGCGCAGGACGGTAACTAGAGAAACCTGTGTGCACTCAGAGCAGATAAAATCTCTCACCTCACCAGTGCAATATCAAAAGCGCAATGTATTTAGAAAAAGTATTCCATTACCTGTCCCTACATGTTGAAAGCTGATTGAGAAAACCCCTTTAATATTGTCCCATTAGTCACAGCAGACCTTGCACTCATAATAAGATGTATGACAGCGGCCCTCTGGGCATACCAAATATTATCTACATCCATCTAGCCAATGGGAAACTACAGCTTCCAGCAGTCCCATTGTTGGTGTATGCTGGGAGTAGTAGTAGCTGCTAAAGAGACCCTCACGGCCATGTCTACACTGCACTGGTTTATGGTCGGATATTCAGCAGACTCCGTATTCAGTATCCGACGAAAATGCGACAGTACCCAGCGCTGTGTAGACCTCAATACAAAATCCGAGCTGCAGACTACTCAGCACAGACTTTTTACTTAGATTTTTTTAAAAAACAAAAACTAAACCATCCGGCGGAATACAGAACACGTTGCCTACACCGCTGGAGCGCCGTCGGATTCCTGTAGCCCCAATGTACTGGGTCACCAGGAATCAGACTTTTTTTGCTGCACAAAACCAAGCGGCGCAATCCAGCGATGTGAAGAGGCTGTCGGATTTTGGACGGCATGTTCACATCACAGTGCAGACACAGCCCAGTGCACCGTCATAGTCTCATAGACATAGCCTAATGGGCACCGTCCACACGGCAAACGTCAAATACTCCTAAGGCCGCGCCGTCCGATGAGGATTTTGACACTGTTTTCAATGTGGATTTTAGGTTCTTTTTTACCTTCCGGATCGATAGTGGGGAAACGAGCCCCATTCATCTCAATGGGGGAGGTTTGGACGCTGATCTGACATAGAAATATTTGAGACACTTTAAATCTAAAACACAACAAAAGAATGTTCCAAATTTTTTGTAAAACCAGCGGCTTCGTCGTGTGGACTACAGCACGGATTTTCAGTCGAGTTCTAAGGGGGAAGGTTTTACAGTCAGATTTTTACATTTTCTACAACCTAAATCCCTGTAAAAGCTCGTCCTGTAGACGGAGAATTAAGAAGCTGTTAAGAAACTACAACTCTCAGCATTCACAGGCCTCCAGGGATGTGTAGTCCCCCAGCTTATAACAGGTAGGGAGCTACACGACTCCATAATAACATGAGTGCCCAGTGACCATGTCTCCTGCAGCACCCGGCTCTGCTGTGACTAATAGGGAGCACAAGTTCAAGGAGAATAAACCCCCCAGCAATGAAAGGCAAAGGGTTACCCATAGCAACCGGCCCCCATGTTGCAGGGTTCTTTGTACAGATGACAATGGAGAACGGGGGGCGGTTACCTGGTCAGCGCTGCCTCGCTCTGCTCCTCCGGTGCTTCCCGTCGCCGCTCGGTCGCTCAGCTCCGCCGCGCACCCTTTCCCGCTCTCCGTTTGTCTCCCGCGCACAAACCCTTTCCTCCTGCGCCAACCTCACCTCACACCCCTCCGCCCCGCCCACTACTCGCCGCATACGTCACCAGCCCCGCCCACTGCCGTCAAAAGTCCCGCGCATTCCTTTCAACGCCACCATATGCCAGTCATCGCCCAGCCCATATAGTAACAAGCCACGCCCACTACTCCGCACTAAACAACCGGCAACAAATCCCACTTCCGGTTAAAGCCCCGCCCACTATTTCCATGGCTGCGTCACGCGTCAGTCACAGCCGCCGGCCAAGTCACGTTAAATTTAGCGCCCATCGTCTTGGTTTTCAGGAGAACAAATAAAATAACGCAGACAGCGATGGAGACTTTGCCTGCGAGTGGTGCGGACGTATTTAGTCAGTTGCCCACAGTAATAATGGCCGTCAGAGTTCCTGCGTAAAGGCAGCGCATGCGGGTATTCTTTTGACGCACGCCGCCAGTTGACGTTCAATCCCGCTCTGAGGATGGCGGCTCAGGAGGGTGGGCGTTACCTGTGGGCGTGTTCATCTGTAACATGAGCTGTGATTGGATTAGCATCGTTGCTCAGTGTCAGGTGGTGGCCACGCCTCTTCGGAGAATGGGAACATTTTTGGCGGGGATTTTTTTTTTTTTTTTAAATGATACTGGTCACAGAATGTGGGAAAGTGCTCAGCTGAGTGGAGCAGCACCCCGGCTATAGTCACAGAGCTCTGCTGACTGGAGCAGCACCCCGGCTATAGTCACAGAGCTCTGCTGACTGGAGCAGCACCCCGGCTATAGTCACAGAGCTCTGCTGACTGGAGCAGCACCCCGGCTATAGTCACAGAGCTCTGCTGACTGGAGCAGCACCCTGGCTATAGTCACAGAGCTCTGCTGACTGGAGCAGCACCCTGGCTATAGTCACAGAGCTCAGCTGACTGGAGCAGCACCCTGGCTATAGTCACAGAGCTCTGCTGACTGGAACAGCACCCTGGCTATAGTCCTAGAGCTCTGCTGACTGGAACAGCCCCCCCGGCTATAGTCCTAGAGCTCTGCTGACTGGAGCAGCACCCCGGATATAGTCCTAGAGCTCTGCTGACTGGAACAGCCCCCCGGCTATAGTCATAGAGCTCTGCTGACTGGAACAGCCCCCCGGCTATAGTCCTAGGGCTCTGCGGACTGGAACAGCCCCCCGGCTATAGTCATAGAGCTCTGCTGACTGGAACAGCCCCCCCGGCTATAGTCATAGAGCTCTGCTGACTGGAACAGCCCCCCGGCTATAGTCATAGAGCTATGCTGACTGGAAGAGCCCCCCGGCTATAGTCACAGAGCCTGCTGACTGGAACAGCCCCCGCTTATAGTCATAGAGCTCTGCTGACTGGAACAGCCCCCCGGCTATAGTCATAGAGCTCTGCTGACTGGAACAGCCCCCCGGCTATAGTCCTAGAGCTCTGCTGACTGGACCAGCCCCCCGGCTATAGTCCTAGAGCTCTGCTGACTGGAACAGCCCCCCGGCTATAGTCCTAGAGCTCTGCTGACTGGAACAGCACCCCGGCTATAGTCATAGAGCTCTGCTGACTGGAGCAGCCCCCCGGCTATAGGCATAGAGCTCTGCTGACTGGAGCAGCACCCCGGCTATAGTCATAGAGCTCTGCTGACTGGAGCAGCCCCCCGGCTATAGCCACAGAGCTGCTGACTGGACAGCACCCCGGCTATAGTCACTAGAGCTCTGCTGACTGGAACAGCACCCCGGCTATAGTCCAGAGCTCTGCTGACTGGAACAGCACCCGGCTATAGTCACTAGAGCTCTGCTGACTGGAACAGCACCCCGGCTATAGTCACTAGAGCTCTGCTGACTGGAACAGCCCGTCAAGTCATAGAGCTCTGCTGACTGGAGCAGCCCCCCGGCTATAGTCACAGAGCTCTGCTGACTGGAGCAGCACCCTGGCTATAGTCACAGAGCTCTGCTGACTGGAGCAGCACCCTGGCTATAGTCCTAGAGCTCTGCTGACTGGAGCAGCACCCTGGCTATAGTCCAGAGCTCTGCTGACTGGAGCAGCACCCTGGCTATAGTCCTAGAGCTCTGCTGACTGGAGCAGCACCCTGGCTATAGTCACAGAGCTCTGCTGACTGGAGCAGCACCCGGCTATAGTCACAGAGCTCTGCTGACTGGAGCAGCACCCTGGCTATAGTCACAGAGCTCTGCTGACTGGAGCAGCACCCTGGCTATAGTCCTAGAGCTCTGCTGACTGGAACAGCACCCCCGGCTATAGTCTAGAGTCTGCTGATGGAGCAGCTCCCCGGCTATAGTCATAGAGCTCTGCTGACTGGAACAGCCCCCCGGCTATAGTCCTAGAGCTCTGCTGACTGGAACAGCCCCCCCCCGGCTATAGTCTTAGAGCTCTGCTGACTGGAGCAGCCCCCCGGCTATAGTCATAGAGCTCTGCTGACTGGAAACAGCCCCCCCGGTTATAGTCATAGAGCTCGCTACTGGAACAGCCCCCCGGCTATAGTCCCCAGAGCTCTGCTGACTGGAACAGCCCCCCGGCTATAGTCACAGGCCCTGCTGACTGGAACAGCCCCCGGCTTTTTAGTCTAGAGCTCTGCTGACTGGAACAGCCCCCAGCTATAGTCATAGAGCTCTGCTGATGGAACAGCCCCCCGGCTATAGTCCTAGAGCTCTGCTGACTGGAACAGCCCCTCGGCTATAGTCATAGAGCTCTGCTGACTGGAACAGCCCCCCGGCTATAGTCCCAGAGCTTTTGCTGACTGGACAGCACCCCGGCTATAGTCATAGAGCTCTGCTGACTGGAGCACCCCCCAGCTATTTGTTTAAAAGAGCTCTGCTGACTGGCAGCAGCACCCCGGCTATAGCCATAGAGCTCTGCTGACTGGAACAGCCCCCCGGCTATAGACACAGAGCTCTGCTGGGCTGGAACAGCCCCCCGGCTATAGTCCTAGAGCTCTGGGCTGACTGGAACAGCACCTGGTCTATATGTCCTAGAGCTCTGTTTGACTGGAACAGCACCTGGTCTATAGCCCAGAGCTCTGCAAAACTAAAAACACACCTGGTCTATAGCCCCCTAGAGCTTTTGCTGACGGGAACAGCCCCTTGTCAATAGCCTAACTCTCTGACGGGAACAGCCCCCCCCGGCTATAGACCACAGAGTTTCGGGTTTGACTGGGGGCAGCACCCCGGCTATCCCCCCAAGAGCTCTGCTAAACGGAGCAGCACCCCGGCAAAATAGTCCTAGGGGCTCTGCGGAAGGGAGCACACCCGGCTATAGTCCAAGACTCTGGCGACGGGGGCAGCCCCCCGGCTATACCCCTAGGGGCTCTGCTGACGGAGCACCCCCCCGGGCTATAGCCCAAAGAGCCCGCGACTGGAGCCCCCCCCCCGGCTATATCCTAGAGCTCTGCTGACTGGACCCAGCATCCCCTATAGACCACAGAGCCTGCTAAACTGGGAAACACCCCCCGGGCAAAACCTAGGGGCTCGTTTGACGGGACCCGCCCCCCCGCAAAAAAGTCTTTAGAGTCGTGACGGGAACAGCCCCGGGTCTATATCATAAAGCCCCTTCTGACGGGGAAAACAGCACCCCGGCTAAGTCCTAGAGCTCAGTTTGACTGGAACACCCCCGGCAAAAAGTCCTAGAGCCCTGCGACGGGAACACCCCCCCGGGGGGTTTTATAGCCTAGAGCTCTGCTGACTGGAACACCCCCCCCCCGGTTTATATCCAAGCTCGCGCCCAGGGAACAGCCCCCCGGCTATAGCCCCCTAAAGCCTGTTTACTGGAACGCACCCCGGCTAAAGCCCTATTTGTTTCTCCCTGACGGAACACCACCCCCCACTGAAAGTTTTAGAGATCTCTGCCCGGGAACACCCCCCCCCCCCCCCCGGGCCATATTTCCAAAGAGCCCTTTTGACGGGAACTTCCCGCCCCCAACCCACAGACCCCTGTTTATTTTGGAACCCCCCTTTGGCTATGGGCCTAGAGCTCTGTTAGGCTATGGCTCCACTGCATGGGACACAAAATGACTGAAAGCGGCTGTTTTGTTTTTTTTTCCCCCCCCAAAGCAGGGTTGCGTTTTCTGTCACGTTTTTTTGCAAAAAACCCCCCGGTCGTTCTTGTTTAAGTTTTCCCCCTACAATTGTATGGGGAAACACAAAGAAAAAGAAAAAGCCCGGCGTATTAAAAAAAACAAAACATTTAATTTTCCGGCACCAGAAACGAGCGGAGACAAGAAAGAGGGTGTTGGGAAAATACAGCTCGCCTTTTTTCCCCTATTCTATGGGGCTGCATGAACGATTTTTAAAAATTTTGGGACTTTTAAAAAACCAAAAAACGCCGAAAATAAAAATTGTAAAACTTGGGAGTGGAGACATAAAACCTTTGGGCAATGGACAAAACCGGAGGGGGGGGATTTTCTCTGCAATTTGGGGGAAAAAAGGGCCCCTTTACATTCACTTTCACTATTCCGAAATTTTGGGAAAATGGCACGTTGAAAAGTTTTTCGGCGTCCCGCGGGCGGGAAAAAACCGGGCCCGGGCGGAAAACCCGGCAGGGACGAGCCCCCCCCGGCTTGTTTTTTGGCCCCCCTTTTTTCCCGACCCCTCAGCAAAACCGCAAACCATCTGAAAAACCGTCCGCAAACACGTGCTATGGAGACATGCCCTTAGTTGTCTTCCAGTGGCAGTACTGTTAACACCAGTCCTCAAAAGTACTTCATGACCAGCATGTTTTTTTTTGTTTGTTTTGTTTTTAGTTAATTTTTGCCTCATTGCAGTAACAATCAGAACTTTTTTATGACTTCCGGTTTCCCGCGCCATATGGGCAAAACCACGAGGACGATCCGGGAGAAGGGAACCCCCAACCGGGCATATTAAACCCCCCACAACAACCCACAAACCAGCGCTACGGTGGGGCCCCCCTTCCAGTTACCCCTTTAACCCCCCCCCGGGGGGGGGGGGTGGGGGGGGGGGGGGGGGGGGGGGGGAACTGTGCTGCCGGGGGAAGAAGCCCCGGGGCCCCGGGGACGCAAAGCCCGCAGTCTGAGGGGGCGCCGCCATTACTACAAACGGAGCGCTGAGCCCCCCCAAACGAAGGATTAAAGGCTGGACGCGCCCACAGCAAAGAGAGAGGAACCCCGACAGCTGGATTTTCGGGGCTGCATTCGAGGAGCCCTTTAAAATGGACGCAGGGGGGGATAACCCGAGGTGAGAAACCAAACCCGGGTGAGGCGGCCCAGAGGAAACCGGGGAGGGTTTAAAAGAGGTGAGAGCCCCGATACTGAAACACAACCCCAGCAGAACGGTGTGAATAAGGGGCCGGGTCTGGAATACCAAGCTGTATTTAAAAAGCAGACTGCAGCCACAGCCCACAAACCAAAAATCAGTGTTTTTATTACTGAGTCATACATAAGCCCCCAAACAGACAAAAGGAGCAAAACCCCGAAGAACTTTTTCCCTACCACGCTCTCCCAAATCGATTCCCCCCAAAAAGTTAAAAATTTGAAGCGTTTTTTCATAAAAAGACCTGAAAAAACTTACAACCCGGGCAGTGTACCATAGATTACTGGATCAGCGCCTCAAGGGCTCTCACCCAAGATATCTGAAATTTCTTAAAAAGCTTTACCAACAGCCCCCGCTAAACTATACTAAAAACTTTACTGCAGCAAGGGAAAAACGAATATCCCCTTTTTTAAGAAAAACACAAGAAAGAAATTCCAGGACTGGTTTAAAACTCTTATTTATTCTGGATAAACACCTTTATTACACTGCAATGGGTGTTGCCCAACGCCATTTTTCCTTTTTCCCAAATTTTAAGGGCCAACTGCAGGACCTGAAATGAAGATATAAAACTTTTTTCCCTTTAGGGAAAAAAAAAAAATTTCAAAACCCCAAAATGGGCCGCAATAAAAATACCGCAGAAAAACAACAACCCCAAAACCCCTTAAAACTAATCCAACACCCTTCAAAAGAAAGGTCGCCCAGATTTTTAGGGGATGACCCCACTTCCACTAAATGATTCGAATCCTCCCCCATCTCCAGAGAGGGAGCTTGTTCATTTTAAACCGGGAAAAACCGAAAAAAACTCGGAAACCCCCAGGGATTTATTTTCCGATTGATTTTAAAGCATTGGCCACTGAAGTAGCACGCCAGATTTTGCCTGAGTTTACAGACGTTCCTCCCCGGCCCAAAATATCAAAAATTTGTTTTCCCAGGTCCTAAACAGATATAAAAGTTTTTTTCCCTGAACTTTTGGGAAAGAAAATGATTACAGTTTTCAAGATTTTGCAAAAAACAGCGTTTAAACTAAAGTCCCCACTTAAAGTCGTCTTTTCGGGGAGACCAAGCTCTTGGGTGAAAAGCTTGAAGATTTTGGAAAAATAGATCCAGCCCTTAGCAATCTCCCAAAATCCTTGGCATTCCGGAGACATACCCCAAAAACCAAGAGCCCTTTTTTTGAAATATGTAAAAAGAAAACCCTACCTGAGGCGCTGGGCTTAGATAACATCTGTAAAGTAGGAGGGGCACCGTTTGGTCCAGTTTTTGGGGTGATTCCCCAACCCTTTACATTGCCCATCAATCCCTTTGTCCTAAGCCCAAGGCCACCCCAAGTAATTGTGAAATATTTTAGATTTCACAAAAAGGTTAAAAATTCCCTGCGAGGGGTTTAAGCAAATTAAAGATCGGATTTGTTTTAAAGGGGAAAAAAATTCTAATTTTCCCGGGGATTTTCCCCCCGAAGTGGGTTCGAAAAGAAGGCTTTTTCACCTGTTTGCCCCAAAAAATTTTCCAAAAACCAAAATTCCCCTTTGCTCTTCTTCCCCGGGGCTTTTCCTTCGGTTTTTCTTAAAAAAGGAAAAAACCATTTCCCAAAAATTTTTTCACTCACCAGGGGGGTTGAAAAAAAAAAATTCCAAAGAGGAACCTTAAATCACGCTCCAGATCTCCTTCCCTTTGGGGGAAATTTAGAAACTCCCCCCCCTCGACAGCGAAAACCCCTATGGTAGAATAAAAGGGGGAAATAGAAGACGTGCTTCGCCCAGATTTCCCCCCCAGAAAAACCCGGGGACCAAATGACTAAAAAGGAAAGGCAGCAACTTTGGGGACTGGAAAATTTTTAAAAAAAATATTTTGTGGAAAAGTTACAAAGTTTGAGGTTTTGTCATGTTTTTTGTGGGCATTGGGCCGTTACCATAGCTCTCTTTCCCTTTTCCAAGGGCTTGTTCTGAATTATTCAGTTTTGTTTATTGTTGTTTTAACACTTTTTCCTGTACATGAGGGAAAAAAAAGTGAGGTCACTTCAAAAACCCCAATAGGGTGCATGCTAGTTGCTCTTTTCCCCTGGGGGGGGCAGTAGGTTTAAGTTATTTGGGCCTTAGGGGCTCTTTTTTTAAGTTCTAAGATTCGTTTTTGTTGTTCTCTTTCCCCCAGAGACCACTTCTTAAAACTTTTGAGTACTTTTCCAAAATATAAAATTTTGTGTTTTGGGAAACTTTTAAAGGGGGCCCCCGCTCTCCAGAGAAGAGAAGGATTTTTCCCACGACTTTTAAAAAGTTTAGGAGAGAGGGGGGGGCCTTTTTTGCAGGAAACCCCCATCTGTCAGCAAAAGGTTTTTAAAAAAACATGCGCTTTTTATGGCCGGGCCCCGGGGTATAGGGGTTTTTCCTGCAGTGGGGGGGAAGGGCCCGGGGGGGTTATCACACACTCCAAAAAAATTTTAAAGGAAAAAGAAATTGCAACAAGAGCATGTTTTTGGGGAGGGCAGTTGGTTGTATTTTTAAAAGAGTCATTGAGGGGGGAAATATTTTTCCCCCTTTAAAATATAATATAAAAGGCCCAAATTCAGGGAGCTTTTCCCCTTTTTTTAGGAAAAAGGGGGAATCGAAAGTCACCCAAGTCCTTCTACCCTGTAAAAATCTTAGGGGGAGATTTTAACCAAGGGTTTCATTTCCCCTCGGGAAAGGTTAGCAAAGAGAAGGAGTAGGGAATGTGAAAACCAAAAAATTGGCAAAAAAAGGGGTTTGGCAAAATTTATAAAAAAATTCCCAAAATTAAAAAGCCCCTTGGGTATCCTGCCCCCTGATGAAAGGGATTTCCCCACAAACTTTTCACTCCCATAAAAAGTGGTCGAGGACTGATTTTTGTTTTTCGTATCCAAATTTTTCTATTTCGACGAGTAAAAAGGGATGAAAAAATTTGGGACAGGGTTTCATTTCTGACCATGCCCCGGGTCTTACTCACCCTCTTTGATCGTTTTCCCCCCCCTTTTGGAAAATGACTTTTATTTGGCGCCTTCCATGGGTTTCTTGACACAAGACGGGGAAATTTCCCAAAAAAAAACTTTTAAAAGGGGATGGTGGCTAGAGTTTAAAAATCAGATAATGCAAACACGAAATTCTCCACAGTTGTTCTGGGACACGCAAAGGGGGGTTCTCCGGGGAAAACTGATCCCCCAATATTTTCCCAGACAAAAAAACCCGAACATCAGACCAAATGAATATATTGAGTGCCCAAGGGCTGAGACGGGCAATACTGGGTTTGTCCCCAAAACCCCTCCATGTCCAAAAAAAAGTAAATTGGAAGGTGGCAAAAACAAGCTTTCAAATCAGGGCTGGAGCATGGGGGAAAGGGTTTTAAAAACTTTCTCAAGCGGAAGCCCGAGTCTTCCGCTTTGGGAGCAAAAGGGGGTTTGCTAGCGAGGGGTTTGTGAAAGGCCCCCCGCCATTTAAAACCCCATTTCCCCCACTGCGTGATTCTAAGGGTTTTTCCGTAGTTTCAGGAGAGGAAAAAACGGGAAAACCTAAAATCCTTTTACTCCCAAATTTATTTAGATGAAAAACTAGATGATAGGGGGCCCCTTTCAGATTGGATTAGAAAATTTTAAAAAAATGCCCCACCTCTGATAGAGAAAATTTTTCCCTGTTAAAAAAAACCCCTTTTACTCCCGGAAAAAAGAAGTGGGACCCTTAATAAACCCAAAAAATTAAAAAGTCACCGGACCGATGGCTTTTTCCCCGGGGAATTCTTTAAAATAAAGTTTCCCAAATAAAGCCGACACTTTATGGGGTATGTTCAACTTTTATTTACAGGGAGAAACACAATTCCCCCCCTCTAATAATTTCCGAAATTTTAAAGTCCTACCAAATTCCCCGGAGGAATCCCGAGTTGGCGGCATTTTTCGCCCCATATCATTAAATAAAAAAAAAAAGTTGACCCGAAAAATTTGGGAAAGATTTTAGCAGATAGATTGGCCCCTTTCCCTTCCCCTAGACTTTAGGGCCACCCAGGTGGGATTCATACAAGGACGTCGGCGGTCGCCCAAAATTAAAGGGAAAGGGTTTTTTTGGGCCCCGATGAGATAAAAAACTCCCGATTTAAAAATAAATTATAAACATTAAATTAAACTATTTTTACCCAAAGGAAAGGCCTTCGATAGTTTTTGGATTGGGGGGGGTTTTAAAAATTGTACTTGAAAAAAAAAGGTTTATGGGTTATTTCGAGTATTCTTAGATTCCCCTATTTAGGGAAACCGGAGGCAAGGTTTAATTTTATTCCCCCGGATTTTTTTTCCCAAATTTCCCCCTGAGAAAAAGGGGAAACCCGGCGGGATGCCCTTTAATCGCCCCTTCTTTTTGACCTAGCCGTGGAACCATTTGGGGCCCGGGATTTTTTAATACTTAAAATTCATTCGAAGGCAAATTTAAAATTTAAAAAAACCACGAACTTAAGCTAGCTTTTTTAAAGGATGATGTTTTTATTTTTTATGGAAAAAAACCAAAGGGAAAAGATCTCCCCGGGCCCTTTCCCCTTTGGGCAATTAAAAAACCTTCCCCATTTCTTTAAAGGCTTTAAAATCAATTTTTGCTAAGTCTGAAATAAATGGCCATTTTCCCCCAAAAACCTTTATCTTTACCAAAAAAAAAATATATGGAAACCACCAGTTTTAAAAAAAGCAAAAAAATTTTCCCTCAAGTTTTTGGGGTTTCTAATTTGGCAAAAAAACCCCCAATCCTTTACCAAATTAACTTTCCCTCCCCTGATTTAAAAAGATGTTTAAAAAACTTGATTAAAGGTCAAAGTACCTCTTTCCCTCCTGGGAAGAAGTCTTTCATAAAAGGGTGATGTGCTTTTCTAAGCTTCATTATCCAAATTCCCGAATATTCCCCTGCTCCCGACACAAAGGGGAGTACGTACTATCATTAAGGTTTTTAAAATTTATAAAGGGCAAAAAAAAAAACCTAGAATTTGCACTATCCAAATTAATGCTTTTCCCAAATCAAGGGGGGGAATCAAAAATCCCGGATGTTTTGAAAATATAATCTGCCGCCTGATGAGGCACCTTTTATCGATGGATTTAAAAAACACCTCCTTCCAATCCCAAATTTTTTACCTGGAAAATCTCCATGCCCCCAAACCCCCTGGAAACCCAAAAGCCCTGGTACATACAAAAACCTTCCAAAAATTTCCAAAACCAGGTTTTAAAACATCCCCCTTTTGGGGTTAGGGACACTATTGCTTTTCTTGGAAAGCATGGGCGAAAAATATTTGGGTTTTCCAGCAAATTTTAAGCAAGTTTATGCCTTTAGGGAAGGGATACCAGAAAATTAAAAAAACCTTTCCCCGGTTTTTAGACACCCAACTTGTGGAAGGGGAAAAAGGTTTTACCCTTTTTGGTTTCCCAAAATATTTATGAAACCCGGGCCCCACAAAAAATATTTTCTTTTTTCTTTAAACTGAAGGAAACCTTGGGGCCTAAATGACTTTCCCCCGGGTTTCCCCTTTTTTCCCAAAACCCAAGTTTTTTTTAAAACTTGAATTTAATAAATATGACACGAGAATTTTCAAAAAGAATCCCCTTTGAAAGACGGAAAACGGGGCCCAAAAAAAGGGGACACTCTCTTTCATTATTTTATTCTTTCGTTTAGGGAAAACCCCAGTGATGACTGGGCGTTTGGTCTTTCAAGCTGGAGCAAGGGGAAATTTTCCGATGGGAGTTTTCCCAAAAAGTATATTGGGGGATGGAAGAATGTCTGGGAAAGCGGTTTTTTTTAAACCAAAAGGGGGCGAGAAACCCCATTTTTGCTTTTTTTCCAAAATTCCGGGGATATATGGTTTTAATTTTTCCTTCCCCCGCAACCCCCCTCCCGCCAGAAACTAGGGATGCCCCCAATGGCCCAAAAAAAACCCAAAAAGGTTTTTGTTGCTTGGGGTTTTGGAATTGCAACAAATCCCGGAAATTTTTTTGGAAGAATCGGTCGTTGACAAAATAAAAAAACAAATGGGAGATAGACCTTCCCCTCCAAAACCCCAAACTAGTACTGTTCCATGATCTGGCTAGTATACCAAAAAAATCAAAATTTACTCATTTTCTGTTAATAGCGCAAAAAGGGAAATTTGCTGAATGCTTGGCTCCAAATAGGGGAAACCCCAAAATTTTTGGGTTAGTTTTATCTCTATGAAAAAAATATCTACTATGGAAAAAAATAGAGGGGAGCTAGCCCCAAAGATACTAAAAAAAAAAAAAGTTTTTTTAAAAAAATGGGATCCCTTTTATTGAACAAATTCCCGTCCCCCTAAAGAAATTTGAGATCCTGGTTAAACCCCTTCAGACAAATTGGTGGTTTCTAAAGAGAAGGGAAATTATGGACACTGGGAATTTTATGCGGAGAGATAACTTTGAGTAGCCCCAAACCCTTATTTTTTATTTTTGTGTAGGGGAAAGTATTAAAGGGCCCCCTAGAGGGTTAGGTTCCTTTTTCCCACGAAAATAAAAAATAACGATCGCAATTACATTGGTGGTAAATTGTTTGGTTTAAGTTTTTTTTTTTTATTTTTGTTTATTGTTTGATTTTAAGAAATTTTCCCCTTGTTGGTAAAATTTTGGACTATATATTTGTTTCCGTTCCCAAAACCTAGTTAAATTTTAAAAACGAAAAAAAAAAATGAAGCAGCACAGTGATTACTTTTTTAAATTTTCTTTAAATTTAGGAAAAAAAAAAAAAAAAAATAAAAAAAAAGGCGTCCAAACCCCTTTAACAAATGATGCAATTTGTTGTTACTAAAACTTGTCAACAGACTCTCCCCAAACATAAAATTTTTTTCAACTTAACTTTTTAAAAAAAAGGGCATTCCCCAAAGTTTCAGAAAATGGTTTTTTAATTATAATTGTGAAACTCAGTTTTCTCACGGGCTGTTATAAAATATGTTTGGATAGACTTCAATTAAAAAAATATTTTTTAAAAAAAAAAAAAACTTTTTTTATGATTTCAATTTAACCCCAAGCTTGTTAAGCCTTGTTTTATAGGGAGCTTACATATTTAAATTAACGCCCGAATTTTTTTCTATTTCATTTTTGTGTTTTACTGATTTTTTTTGTTTTACACTAACTTGCGTGATTAATTCTACAGGTTATGACGGTTGTGTAGGCACATAATAAGTGCAGATTTTATTTTTTTTGTGTGTAATGTAGGCACAATTATTTTTTATTACATATTTATTTGTATTTTAACCCCTTAAGGACCCAGCCTGTTTTGACCTTCCTGACACACCCCTTTTTTGTAATTTGGGCATATGCCTTTATGGGAGAATAATTTTTGACACTTTTCCCCTAGCCATGTGATTCAGAGATTTTTTTTATCGTGACACATTTGTTTTAAAGTTAGTAAAAAATTTTACCCAAACAACCTTGTTTGTTTTGAAAAAGTATCAAAATTTCATAAAATTTTTTTGAAAAATTTGGTTTTTGAAATTTGCAAAATTTCTGCGTGCAAGAAGTAATTTTCCCCACAAAATATTTATAACTACATCTACCATATGCCCACTATATTTGGGCTCATTTTTTAAATGTCTTTTTTTTTTTTTACGACTTTAGAGGGTTAAAAATTTTAGTATAATTTCCACATTTTCAAGAAAATTTGAAATATATATTTTTTTTGGGCCACTCCATTTTTACGGGGTTTTTAAAGGGGGCCTGATTTTAGATACCCCCTTTTAAGGCCCCATCGAGAAACTGGACCCTTAAACGTTTTAAAACACTTTTTGGGAATTTGAAAACCCTTTAGTATTTCACAAAATTAAAGCAAAGGGGAGGTGAAATTTCAAAATTTCATTTTTTTTGCAGATTTTCAATATTTATCCATTATTCACTAGAATACGGTAAATGTGCTGGAAAAAATCAACTTAAATAAATTTCCCCCAGGTCTGCCTTTTTTAGAGATATCCCAATTGGCCTAGTGATTATTTGGCTCACCCATAACCCCCCCAGAATAGGAGGAGCACCTACAACTCGGGGGGTCTCTTTTTCCCTACGATTTTTTTTGGGCCCCATTTCATTTTGGGGACCCCAAAGGGTCTAAAACTTAATAAACCCCCTAAATAGACCGCATAGGGAAAAACTACACCCTTACGGGGATATATCCAAGGGCGTGATTATCGACCCCACAGGTGATTCACAAATTTTTTTTGAAAAGGGGCTGTAAAAAATTAAAAAAAAAAAATTTTTTTTTTTTTCAATAATCTGCAATTTTAGCTTAAAATGTTTCATTTTAACAAAAAATCCTGGAAAAAAGAACCCTAAAATTTTGTTAAGCATTTTTTCCCAAGTTGGGGAAATTACCTTACTTTGGGGGTTAAAAAACTGCGTTTGGGCCCATGGCGGGGGCGTTTTAAGGGGAGGGAGGCTATTTGGTTTTTTGGAACGCAGATTTTGGGGGGGGCATGTCGCATTGCAAAGCCCCCAAATACAGAACAGGCGAAACCCTTTCCAAAAGTCCCCCCATTTTGGATTAAACACCATCGGGGATCTCATCTGGGGGTTTTATGTGCATTTTGGATGCACGGGTTCCTTATTTTTTTTTACATTGGGCAATAAAAAATGGGGGGAAAAAAACCGTTCGGTCATTTTTTTTTGAGTTTAAATTTTTACAGCATTCCCGTGCAGTTAAATGATTGATAAAATTTTTTTTTAACTAGGGGGCGTACAATTACAATGTAAGGTTTTATATATTTTTTTCTTTTTTATTAATTTTAAAAAATAAAAATATTTATATAAAAAATTGATTTTTTATTTTGTCCTATTCTGACGCCATAACTTTTTTATTTTGCTGTGTGCAGAGCTGTGTAGGGGGCTTTTTTTTTTGGGGAGAGTTGAAGTTTTTTTTGGGTACCTTTTATCGGTGCTTTTTGCTTGTTCATTTTTTATTAATTTTTTTGTAGATTTTTGAAAAAAAAACGCAATTTGGTAGTGTTTTTTATTTTTATTTTTTATAGGGTCATGTAGGTATTATGAATGGAGTTTTCAAGGTCAAACGTTACCCGATACCCCAATTTGTATTTTTTTTTATGTTTTAATGTTTTTTATACAATAAAAACATTTTTTATTCAACCCGGAAAAATTATGTTTTTGCATCGCCATAGTCCGGGGCCCAAAATTTTTAAATTTTTCTGTGTTGGACGTGTAGGGACTTGTTTTTTCGAGATGAGTTGACGTTTTTATTAGTATTTTTTTTTTGGGGGGGGAAAAGGGCTTTTTGATTGCTTTTAAATCCATTTTTTGGGGGCCGGGGGTGAAGAAAATACTGAAATCCTGTAGTGTTTTTTATTTTTATTTTTAAAAGGGCTCACCATGCGACCCGGATGTTAGCTTTTCTTTTTGGGGTGCACGATTATGGCGATCCCTATTTATATAGTTTTTTTAAGTGAAGCACTTTAAAAAAAAAAGAAAAGTTTTTATGTGTAAAACTATTTAGCATCGCTATCTTCTGGAGCTATACTTTTTCTTTTTTTTTCGTATACAGAGCTTTAGGACTTTTTTTTTGCGGGTGAACTGACGTTTTAAATTTGGGACAACTTTGGCGTTTTTGGATTTTTGATCGATTTTTATTCCATTTTTTGTGCTGCGGGAGAACAATAATCTTAATTCTGTGATTGTTTTTTTTTGGGTTTTTTTTTACGGGGTTCACCGTCGGGGGTTTAATAACATGACGTTTATAGGGGGGGTCGTTACGCACGCGGCGATACCAAATATGGGGACTTTATTTTTTTTGATCTTTTTTGGGGGGAATGCCGTTTGTAAAGGGGGAAAAGGGGGGGTTGCGTACTTTTATTTTATTTTTGTGTTTGTTTTTTTACATGTTTTTCACTTTTTTTTCATTTTTACGTTATTTTTTTTCTTTTCCCATAGGGGGTTGAAATGAGGATCTTTAGATCTTCATTTAATAGGAATCAGTACATGCTTGTTGCTATGATGGTTCCTATGAAAACTGTCAGTCCGATGCCCCGGGGGGGATGCCCCCCGGGACGGCGGGGGGTCGTGAGTACAGACAACCCCAAGGCATTCTCTCCCCGTGGTGTCTGTAGGGAGGAGGGGCCCCCAGGGTTGCCCGATCCGTGCGCTGCGCCGCCGACAGAGAGCAGGAGGAGGATCTCCCCCTGCGTCCTCTTTAAATTTTTGCACCCGATCGCGCGATAATTAAGGGGTTTTTAACCCGGGTGGGGGGGGGCGCTGCGGGATGTCACTGTAATATACAGCTGACACCCGCGCGATCCCGCAATCTGCCTTAGAGTTCGCGCGACCCAGGACGTTCCAACGTCCCGGTCGTGAACCCCCCAAAAACCCTGGGCGTATGGATACGGCCAGGGTCTGAAGGGGGTTAAATTTTGCATTTATTTTCTCTACCCTTTTTTAAATTTTTCTTTATAATCCCAAGAAGGGATTACTATTTTACAATTTTTTTTATTTTTTTTAACGTTGGGTAATGTATTAGCATATTCATATATGCTAATACATTACTCTGTGTCAGTATGACACAGGCTTTAGTCAGGGTAGCACACAGTGTGCGCTTACTGCAGGCTTGCTGTACAGAGAGCCCTGGGGCTACTCTAGGTCCCCCCCCGGCGACTGGCAGATGTTCCCTGGGGTCCATTTTCCCAGAATCCCCGTTACCAATGGGGCGGGAATGAATGCCCTTTGATTGTCATGGACCACAGCAAGCAAAGGGTTAAGCATTGGGGATCAGAGGTTTCCTATGAGAAATTTCAGGGCCCTATGCAGCCGAAGAGTCCCGCTGCCCGGAAAAAAAAACATTTCTTTGTGAGGTGAACAAGAAAAGAAATTCAATTGCTTTTGGGTTTTGTTCTTTTTGGATTTTACAACCTACAATTTATCTATATTTTGTGGGTCAGTACGTATACAAGGGCCGCAAAAAACCACCACATGATCACCACCTGTCACCACTATAAGGGTTCTGACCCTCCAATATACCAGGGACGGGGCTGGCCCACACGCAATTTTAAAATGCCACCCAAAACCCCCCTGGGATTTTCCAATCGCTGGGCCCGCTGCAACGCTGATTTTTGTGCAAAAAAAATGCGGTTGGATTTCAGATTCCTGGCGGCCAAGTACATTGGGGCTCAGAGAATCTGACATCGGTCCGGCAGAATATACTACATGTTCTATATTACGCTGGACAATTTTAGGTTTTGAAAACTCTCAGTAAAAAATGTCGCTAAAAAAAACAAGTGTTATGGCTCTTGAGAGGCAGGGAGGAAAACATTGAAGAGCCAAAAAATTATGACCATGCAACGGGAAGGGGATACATTGGCAATTGTGTACAACACATGCTTCATAAAACCCCTCTTCCCCCCCCCCCCCCAAAAAATAAAACCATACCAGAACCTTAATTAAAACTGGGGGATATGTATGGGCTCGGGTGCCATTTTTTTGTGTGCATTCTAGGGTAGGAATGCGCCGGAATCTATGAACCTTTTACTGTGGGTCAAGATTAGCGCTTTCAGCTAAAAAAACGACACTTCTGGCTCAGGTAAACCACTTTTAAAGTGCTCTACCTGTTTCCACAGTAATGCACCGGTTTTTTCCCGTAACTGAATCTAAAAAAGGGGTTAGCTTCGTACGGTTGCAAGGCCCCCCCTACGCATGTCCCCGAAATCAGGCGCATTACCAGTCCGCGGGCCTCTGTAATGCGCCTAAAACTGGGGGGCGCCCGATTTAAAAAAATAGTGACCAGGGGTGCGCATTTTTCTATTTAAAAGATTCCAGACTTCTGCCGCAGTCCCGTACATACATGTCGCCCTGAGTGTCCAAAACTGAGCGCCCAACAAGCTCCATGATAAACCTTAAAGTGGTTGTCTCACTCCAAGGATTGCTGCTTTTTATGTTAAAGACTTTCCAAAACAAGGTCCTTTCAATATAGTCCATTAACATGTCCTACCCATTCCCGATATACCCTCTTGTATGTGGGTTTCATCTCTATGTGGGGCGCATAGCTACAACCGTTTATCTCTCCCGATAGGCTGCCAACACTGGGTTTTATAGCTACGACCTGCCTTCTACTGCACCTGTAGAAGCCCGTAAACAGTCCCGAATTCAAAGTGAAACCCAAAAAAACAGGGCTGAGGGGAAACATGAATCAATGTAGGGAAAAACCCTTTTTAAGGCCCTTTTTTCAGGATTAAATTTCATAACCTTTTGGGCAAAATCAGGGTTAGGTGGATAAAGAAGAAGTGGTAGAAAGGGTTCCCCATTACCAAAAACCATTTTTAATTTTTCCTTTGGCTTTATCCCCCCAGTCAGTATGAGTTTTGTGAAGCCTCATTTTTAAATCTGACATGTGTCACTTTATGTGGAAATAACTTTTTAATGGTTTCACCTATCCACAGGACTGGGATAAGGTATTCTGGTGCCCTAAGCAAAAAAGACACACAGGGCCACATGTATGAAACAGTTGGGGTCTAAAACTCACTTTTTTTCCCCATAGGTTTCTATGGGAAAAAAAGTGAGTTTTAGACCAATACCGTTTCATACATGTGGCCCATAGAACCCACCAATGTCAGGAAGGGGTAAAGAGACAGTGAAAGTCCTGCTTACCCCACCCTCATGCAATGGTTGACAGATTTCCCGTTATTTTTGTGAATAGAGCAAACTGTCAATCGCTGTATGTAGGTGGGGTTGTCCGGACTTTCTCTTTTAGAATTTACTCTGTAATTCCACTCTGAAATCCTGCTTTGAATCATGTAAATCTATATAATCGGAGTGCAGCACTTAAAGGCACCTGGTATGCTGCTTGTCATCACATTAGACAGTCCGGAGCTGCAGGAGGGAGTCCCCGGAGCCACATCCTGGCACTGTGGTTTTATTTCATATTGATAAACTATGCTATTAACCTGTGATTAGAGAGGGTGTGAATGATAGACCTAGAACAGAGTAGCTGTGAGGCTCCTCCAAGGAGACTTGTACCTTTGACTCCTGCTGATTGTGCTCCTCAAACGACTCCAAACAAGCCTACAGATGGCCAGAAGTGACAAAGGGGGCGCAGGTGCCGATTAAGCACCAATGTGATTGGATCTGCATTGTTGGCTGACCAGGGATAAGGTAGTATATATAGATCATTGGGGCATTACATTGTTGTTCTCTGAAGAAGCCATTGAGGGGAAACGGATGTGGCAGCACTGGTGCCATGCTCCCCTAACTATGGGTAATACTCTATTGAATCTATTTGGATATCTGTAATCTGATTTATGTGGTAATATTTGTCCCTATTGGAGTATGAATAGTGATTCTGAGCGGATAGGGTAGAGCAGGGCTCCCCAACTCCAGTCCTCACGCCCCACCAACAGGTCATGTTTTCGGGATATCCCACAGAATGCACTGACAATAATGATAAGTCACCTGTGGGCATGTGCTAAGGGAAAGCCAGAAAACATGACAGCTGTTGGTGTGAGGCCTTGAGAGGACTGAGTTTGTGCGTGCAAGCCCGGGGTAACGATGTGGTAGCCTTGAGGTTGATACTACCTATATTCAATGTAAGAGTAGACTCGTTTATACATTATAGACTCTTTTTGACCTTATAGATTTTTCATTGGTTTCTATATTGTACATACCTGACAGTTGTCTGATACTACCCAAATTGGGTTATGGGTACAAAATTCTGCCAACAAACCACTTTGTGGGCTATAGGATATATAGTGTTTGTCTTCTGTCTTTGAGAGAGATAAATGTAACCCTATGCCACTTAGCGCCATTGTTTTGTCTTTTCGTTGGTTTCCTCTTTTTTCCTCCTATTATTTGTAATATATATTTTTTAATTAACTAAATGTATTTTTGTATTTATCATGATACAGAATATGACACTCCCATTCTCTTGCATTGCATATCAGGACTGGTAATATGAAGTTGACCTCGGGTTGTACTCCAGAAAAATAGGCTGAACACATAAAATATTGAGCTGCTTCTTATGTTCTAAGCCATCAACGGGCAGTCATCCTCAAACTGCTAGCCCTCCAGCTGTTGGGAAAGCGTACAAACTCCCATCATGCCCTCTGTTATAAATTATAATAAATGTATGAATGGAAGTTGAGTAGTGTTCCCACAGCTGAGGAGAGCCCGCAGATTTGAGGAGGGTTGGGCCTCCTGATCTAGGGGATCCCAGCACTCGTGCCAAAAATGCTTATTCTGTTGGCTGGGCAATTACATTTCTGGAATTAAAAGATTCTGGTTATATCTATCGCCATGCTGCCTTTCTGGTTACATTTAACATAGTCTTTGAAAGACCCAGTTGGGCTTTCTGTGTGGCTTCATCATTGTTGTGTCTCAGGCAAGGAGTCTCTATAGTTGGGCAATATGTCATTAGGATTTACTGAATCCTGAGTTCTTAGTATAGGTTGGCGTCAATAGAGATACTGTCAGTAATGAAATATTGTGACAGCATCACAGGGCTATAAGGACGTAAAAATATTTTTGAGGAGCCGCTGGCTCCTAAGTTGCAAGGCTAGGAGTCAAATTGAATTTTTCAGGTCGACCAAATAATGAAAATGCATAGTAATATAATCTAATGTATATATGATTTAAAAAAAATGACTGTGTGTAGTGTCTCCATCTCCTCTTTCCAACATGTCTGCTTTTTTGAGTCAATGTGAGCTTAAAAAGCTATTTACAGTCTCAAATAAAGCATTTACAGGTAAGGATTGCTAGATTGGCAGTAGGACACTCTAATAGCAGGAGATATTAAGAAATGTAGGAACGACTACTACCGACAAATTTATTGAGCTGCAGAGCACCAGATGGCGACCAAAATGGTCACCAATGTGACTAAGAAACTACAAATAGTGAAAAGACTTTTCAGTCCCCAGTGAATCAACCCCACAAAAAATTGAAATTAAAGTCATTAACAAAAAGTTTTATGTGCTCAAAATGTTAGTAGTTACTTTCTTCTACATAGAGGGCAGTATTATAGTAGTTATTTTCATCTACATAGAGGAGCAGTATTGATAGTTGTTAATATTTACTTGTACATGAGGAAGAAGAATTATAGTTGTTATAATCTTGTACATAGTGGGGCAGTATTATAAGTAGTTCATAGTTCTTGTACATAGTGGGAAGCAGTATTCAATTAGTTTGTATATTTCTGATGTAAAATAGGGTGGCAGTATTATAGTAGTACAAAGTCTGTACATAGTGAACCCAGTTTAAAAGTAGTTATGAATTCTTGGTACATAAAGGCAGTAATTATAGTAGTTAGTATTCTTGTACATAAGGGAGCAGTATTAACAAAGTAGTTATACTATTCTTGTAGCATTAGGGGGGCAGTATTATAGTAGTTAAATCTCCATAGAGTAACTTAGGGAGCAGTATTTATAGTAGAGCTAGTACATTTCTTGCGTACATAGAGCATTATTGATAGTAGTTAATATTCTTGTACATAGGAGCATATTAAGTATTATTAATTCTGGCGTACATAGGAGTCAGTAGTTTATAGCAGTTATAGTCTTGTATCGTAGGGAGCATTATTATAGACATTCATGACTTCTTGTACATAGGGGTGCAGTTATTATGCAGTTTATATATAAGATTCTTGTACAATAGGAGGCAGTATTATAATGAAAGTTTATATCTTGTACAAAGAGTGCAGTATTAATAGTAGTTATAGTCTTGTACATTAGATGGGCATTATTATAGTAGTTATAATCTTGTACATAGGAGAGAGTATTATATTATGTTAATACTTTCGATGTACCATTAGGGGGCTCGATATTATAGTAGTTATAATCTTGTACATAGGAAGGGGCTAGTATTAATAAAGATGTTATAATACCATGTACATCGAGGGCAGTAAACTATAGTAAGTTTATATTTCTTCGTTACATAGGAGCAGCGTATTTAATAGTAGTTTATAAGTTCATGTACATAGACAAGTATTTATAGTAGTTATATTTCTTGATACATAGGAGCATGTATTATTAGTAGTTTAATATTCTTGTGATACAGAAGGGGGGCAGTTATTATATAGTTATATGTCGTTGTACATAAGAGAGCAGAGTATTAAATAGCAGTTATATTCTTGAACATCATAGAGCATTTATTATAGCAGTATCATTCTTAGTACATAGGAGGGGCAGTATTATAGTTGTTAGTATTTCTTGATACATAGGAAGGCAGTATTATAGTAGTTTATATTCCTGTCACATAACGGGGGCAGTATTTAGTAGTTATATATCTGTGTACCTCATGGAGGCAGTATATGATATTAGTTTGCGAATTATCTTGAACATAGGGGCAGTAATATAGAGTTATATTACTGTAAATAGGGGGCAGTGATTATAGTAGTTATATTCTTGTATACAACATGCAGGGATGCAGTATTATACAGCTATAATTCTTATTAGTACAAGAGCAGGTATTATAGTAGTCTATATCTTGTACATAGAGGCAGTATTAGAGTTGTTCTATTCTTGATACAATAGGGCAGCAGTTATTATAGCATTTTATATTCTTGATACATAGGAGACATGTATTATAGTGACGTTATATTCTTGTAACATAGGAGGCAGTATTATAGTTGTTTATATTCTTTGTACATAGGGGTGTGCAGTATATCCGACAAGTTTTATATTCTTGTATCATAGGAGGCAGTATTATAGTTGTTAATCTTGTTATCATGTAGAGAGCATTCATAAAGGATATAGAAAAGGGTTGTTTGCGAATCTCAGCTTCACCCGTACTGTAATCAAGTCCAGTATCCTAGGAGCACGGCGGCATGGAAGTGCGGAAGTCCTCACCAAGCGACAAGAATTAAATGAAGCAGATAAAAAATTAATAAGGGGCGCATGTGCAGCCACTACATCCAGGACGCTGATATTACGGATGCGATAAAACTTTCCATTCTTTACTTCCAACAGTATAAAAATCGATACATGGCGAGTAACACATGCATACGCAATACAAGGCACAAGTCAAGTAAACCACATGTAGACCGAGCGCTTTCCGGAAGAACTTATTCCTAAAGAGTCTCGTGGGTCACCTAAGCAATAGTGTACAAAGAGGTAGTTCCATTAATATTAACATCCTAAAGATAGCATCACATGATCTGGAAAGTAAAAACACCTCCCGCTTTCGAACTAACATCCTCTGCAAAAAGCAAATTTCAAACGATAGTACTATAAAAAAAAAGTCACCTACTACAAGAGAGTAAAAAATGATTCTCTACAAAGCGGCCATGTATAAATTATATGCAAGTTATCAAAATATCTTCAACTCGAAAAAATACGCGATTAATAAGAATAAGTAAATGGTCCACTTTATAATGTTAAGACCTGCAGGGATTCTGGTGCGCATTTAAGATCCACATCACGATTCCCTAGTTAGCAAGTTTACTGGTGTAAGTCTCCAACCTCTCGGTGCCTCAGTGGGTAACTTTCCTATTGCCAAAAACTTGAATAGGACAAGCTTGGGCCATTATGTTTTTCTCTGTAAAGGATGGCCATTATACATACGAGACATTTAAAAACCCATTACAGTTCTCCAGAGGCATGGGAAAGCGATGCCTTCTGATCCTGATATGTTCAACGGCCCAGTAGTGCAACACCCACAAATTCTGCGTAAGACCTGCGACTATTGTGCGCAACACGGCAGATAAGGTAAACCAACCGTGATTTAACTGTTGCCGTTTATAAACTGTTTGATACATGATGGAAGTTTCTATTGGTTTAACAAAGATTGAATACTTTAGTTTTTAGATACAGTATTTTTGCAGGCTGTGCAGGGAGTGGGAACACAGCCGTAAAAACCTTGCAAACTAAGCCGAATTACCCTTGAGACACATAGGATTAGAAAAGAGACTGGGAATAAGAGATGAACCTTAATGGGTAGGTGCTATTTTTTTCAAGGAAACAAATCTTTATGTTTGTTCTTGTAAAATAATATCTGGTAACGTCTGGGCTTATTATCATCAGATACGGTAAATGGTTTTTAATGATTTTAACAATATCCCTAAACTAGTGAACTGCATGTGGTGGAAAACTAACAGTTATCATCCGTGTGACTAAGAGAATATCTTAGGAGATCATCTTTTAAATGAGTTTTTTGTTCTGTCAGTAACTTTTTTAGAATCCTTTTATTTTGTTCGGCATCATTTTATGAAACTGCGTAGAAGAGTTAAGTAAACGTCTCCGATACCAGTCTAATGCTAGTCCTCATGTTCCGGCTGCATGAGTTAATCCAAGTAGTGGTCTTCGTAACAGCATCTCCCTCTATTTGAAAACAATTCTCCATAGGATGTTGTCCACAACATGACGTGGGTGACCAAGAGTCCTGCGCGGCACCTAAAGAGATGCGGGCATAGGTTTTTCTGTAACAGGGGTCACCGTTAAAACCCCTTCTTGACCCCTTCTTCATTTGACCTACAGGTTACATCCTAAAAAATGATGTGGCAATATATATTAGGGTGGGCACGGAGTAAAGTGAATTTAGAAGGGTTCATGTTATTTAAATTAAATCGAGCATTTCTAGAAATTCTACTGCCCGCTGTGCGTGTCCCTCTGCCAATCCCCCCCTCCCCCACCATCAGGATGATCATCTATGTATCTGCCAAGCCAAAATGATGTGGGGAGAACAAACACTAGATTCAGAGAAGAGGTATCCTCTCCTCCAATCGGCATCAAAAATGCCGGCAAGGGAGGGAGAGAAAACGTGCACCCATGGAAGGGCAGCCCCCAGCCTCATGTTAGTCGTAGAAGACACTAATCGAACATGAAAGAGTTGTTCGTGACAAACAAATACTTCACTACTTTCCACTACAAAAGGCTTGTTTGACCTTGAAGGTCAAATTGTATTTGTGCCCAGGTGATACGGCAGCCCATGTAAGGGTAATGTCGTGCTGCCATGCAAGGGGGTATCAGTCCCACGCAGAGAAAAATGGCAGGGGGCTTATCTTTAAATTGCAAAACATAGTAGAAAATTTCTATTAAAAAGTCCCATAAATAACACAGACTTGAAATGACAGCAGTTTGTACTACTTTGCGATTATGGTGGAAACATTCCATAGTAACCGGTATAATAGATAGTCTTGAAGACCGTATTTGCATCTGCAGTACACCATGCACTAGCCCCCCCTAGCTCTTGGTCGTCATCCGTCTATGGAGCAGCACGTGCAGTACCTTGACATGTGCTGAGCCGTGGCGTCAGTGGCTAGCACGGACTAATTCGTGGTGCACTCTCCCCCTTTCTCAAGCAACAGTACAGTTCCCCACCTAACATCGCTACTTACAACCAACTGTGAGTGAGATTGCCCTGTTGTGTGTTCAATCTAGTTAGTGAGTTTGCATGGTGTCGCAAGAAGGTCTCGCGGTAAGGTCCATGACCAGGAGTGTTGGCAGAATAAACGGTTCCACCCATGCAGGCCCAAAGCTCATACTTAGGCGAGCCTATGCCTGCCACCAATAGGACGAATGCGGTGAGGGAACACTCCCCTTGAGGACCTTTGGAGTAACGAGTGAAAAGATAGTGCACCACACGGGTTGTTCAACGTGATATAAAAAAGCTCAGCGCGACCAGGATAGCATGAGAAAAGATACCAAGAGAAACACCCTTATTGGAGAGTAAGGTTCCAAAGCGTTGTATTTTATATACATTGTTGGCATCTCTTATCCTAGTAATATAAATGGGTGTTGGTAATCTTGTGTATCCCCTCCCAGCATAGCAAACATTTTCCTTAATGAAAAAAGTGCCACTATCTAGGATCACTAGCAAAAGCCTCCCCTTCGTCAGCTGCCCGAACTATAACTCCCTGGATTATTTTTTATCTTGTAGAAAATTGCGCCTCTACGTTCTCATTGAGGAGATGATATGACAAGATTTCCTTCTAGTCACTTATGCGGGAATTAAGACCGTTTAGATCTCTCTTCAGCTCACTCTCATGTAAAAATATTTCTCAAGCAATTGCGGATCGCGAGTTGACTGGGTAAAACTGTCATTCTTTGTATTTGAAAATTATGAGGATACGTCCGTTACCTGTAAGCTATTCCTGAGACATTAAAGATTCTGTACGAGAGCTACAGATTACGCATTTCTACAAAGGGCGAAAATAGGAGACAAAATTCAATATTCCTTTTATTATCATTTCGGTCATTAGCTAACATCAGCTTTTTATTCTACTATCACCCTGATTATCTATAGCAGTAAGAAATGTTTTTTTATAAGGGACGGGGGTGGGCTAATCTAATCTACGTGCAAATCGATTCACGTCAATAGCTGTGTTGTATAATCCAAATTGATGTGAATGAGTGCAAAATTCAGATCCTTTTGACAAGATATATCCTGAATTGATGCCTCTGTCATATCTGTATCACTGGATTATGTCCTGCGTTCATCTTGTCGGCAAAGTCCAATGGGATGACTTTGCCAGAACTTCTTTGTTTGTGTGCCTCTTTCCCCGCCCGCACTCGTGCTATTTTTGGACCGCCTCTCCTAAATCGCATGATTGCCAGCGTTTATAACAACTGTCTCTTGTGGTCATAGATTCTGAGGTGTAGGTACGCATATGGCAAATTTCATGAGTTATGTTGAATCGACTTTCTGAGTAATCATCTGAACCCAGCTGAAGGAGTCATTATGTAGGTATCCACCTCCGCGAAAGCTAACCCTCTGGACAGAGTTCTCATTTTGAGCGGTAATCCATTGGTCCCCTTAATATAATTCTTTGGCAATCCCTAATTGTGCTCTCTCATCTTATCCAAACATAGCGACTTCGTTTAACTCGTAGTCCTCCGGATGTCTCGTGGAATTGTATGACTTTATTCAAGGACGATATGTCACTTTCTCCAATTATTGATATAGTCTTGCACATTTCTACATTAAATAGTGGGATAGCTCGTGATGGGTTTTGCTTATGCTGGTTCCACTTCATCTTTGTAGCCTGACACTTGTTCTTTTATTGTCTGCAAAGGAAGTTTCTCGTGTTGATAATGAATCAAAGACTTATCCTGAGAGCAATCTGACAAAATGCGTTGTTCCATTTGACTCTTGAAAGTTGAGTACCGAAAAAATGTTGGTGCATGATTTCTTACTACCGAGCCCTCTCGGGAACATGTTATTGTCCAGGTAGGAAATTTAACTGTGGGTGAGGTCCCACCATTCTCGTAATACTCTTTTTCGTGAGAGACTTTTACACCAACTGTGTGGTATAAACTCTTAAGATTCACTGAGAGTCCCTCTGTATTTCTCGCGTTTTGGTGCTTTGACAGACATCTCTGCGCTTTTTCTTAATCCATCTGCATAGCCTTCCCAGTAATAAATATTTAATTTGCGCTTGTTAGTACTCTACCGATAGTTAATTATGTGGTGTAACCCACCATATAAAAGTCTTAAAACAATTTATGAAGATAATAAGCAAAGATACACCAATATCGTCTTGAAATTTGCCTTTTTATTCAGAGGGAAGTTACGTCGAAGGGGAGATGTATTTGTTCCTCTTCCGATCCATGTGATGCTTCTTGCGGGCGAACCTATAAATAGCATACCTGCTGTACACTGCTTGAGGTGACCAACGACTAAGAAATAATTTTTCCGAAACAGCGTTGGTCTACATTGTTTACTACTCTGCCGTGTTAAGCGTATGTGCGGCCAAGCATGTAGATACTCTCCATGTATCGTTTTATACCTTGTTGGAAATAGAGAGGAATGGAAGTATTTATATCGCAATCCTAACTATGCAGTCGTCCTTGATTTAGCTGGGCTGCGCACTCGTTCATTATTACAAGTATTATAGTAGTTAATTCTTGTACATAGTGAGGCAGTCTTATAGTTAGTTACATATTCTTTGTACATAGAAGCAGTATTATATTAGTTTATTTCTTGGTACGCGTAGGGATGCAGTATTAATTAAGTAGTCTATATTCTTCTGCATAGAGCAGATGTTATAGTAGTTTATAATTCTTGTAGCATAGTGGTGCAGTATCATAGTAGTATATATCTTTTACTAGGGTGCAAGGTAGTATAGTTAAGTTATATTTCTGTACATCGATGCAGTAATTATAGTAGTTATATTCTTGACATTAGGTGCAGTATTATAGTAGTTGATTATGTCTTGTACATAGGTAGCATTATTATCGTAGTTTATATTCTCTTGTTCAATAGTGGCAGTTGATAAATAAGTAGTTATCTTCCCCCGCCTTTTTTGTTCCAGTAGGGGAGCAGTATTATAGTAGTTCTATAATTTCTTTGTACATAGTAATATCAAGTTTCTACTGCAACAAGAGAAAGTCAACAGACACGAAGCGTGCAACTCTCGTGCAAATAAAGTTTTAAATTACAGGAGTATAAATATAAAAAGAGCTTCTCACCTATTTAAGATGTCGCAAGATGAAACAGCACAACACTCATATTTGGCGCATACGTAAAAATAATCCAAACCCCCTAGGGTTTTATGCGCCGAGCTGCCTCCTGCTGAACTCGCAGGTCTCTCTCCACAGACTTTTTGGGTGAGCTTCGACAGGTTTACAAATGTGATCGTGGATTTGGTATCTTAATTCCACAAAAACGGATGGAAATAATCTGGATGCAGGAAAAAAAGCGCTCGTAGTGCTAAAGTTTAAAATTACAAGATGCGTAACAAACAAAAAGACATCTTGTTACCTGACCAATATAACAGTGGTCCTAAAAATTTATTACAGCACAGCGCTTTAAAACCAGACGCGTCTTCATCAAGAGACTCCTGCTCTTCTTTACCTCAGGGTGTTGATCAGTAACATTACATAAGTTACAACCCTGAGGATAGCAGAGCAGGCTGTCTCTTGATGAAACGCGGTTGAGAATTTACAAAGCGACTGCTAGTAATAAACCAATGAAGCAAATCAAGATAAGGGACTTGATCCCGAAACGCCGTTCGAGTGTGAGAGCCATGTCTGTTTTGCAATCTGGCTATGTCCTGATCACTGTACTTCATCCTGGTACTTGATGTGATGAAAAAAAGGTTTTTTTTATGGAAGATAAAGTTATTGGATTTTACCTTTATCGTCTCGTCGGGCTGGAATCTCCTCTCTCTTCCTCCACAGTGTGAAGCTGCTCCACATTTCATGTGAGTCGTTTTCTGCAGTATTACAGTAGTTATATTCTTGTACATAGGAGCAGTATAATAGTAGTTATATGCTTGTACATAGTGAACAGTATTGTAGTAGTTATATTCTTGTACATAGGGAGCAGTAATATAGTGGTTATACTCGTGTACATAGGAGCAGTATTATAGTCGTTATATTCTTGTACATAGGAGCAGTATAATAGTAGTTATAAACTTCTACATGGGGAGCAGTATTATAGTAGTTATATTCTTGTACATAGGGGGCAGTATTATAGTAGTTATATTCTTGTACATAGGGGCAGTATTATAGTAGTTATAATCTTGTATATAGGAGCAGTATTATAGTAGTTATAATCTTGTACATGGGGGCAGTATTATAGAAGTTATATTCTTGTACATAGTAGATACAAGTACTGCAATACAATAAAACAGACCACGAAGCGCAACCCTCGTGCAGATAAACTTTAAAATAAAGAGATAAAAGGATACAGCAGAAACTGCTCACCTAGTGGAGTTGTGCAAGAAAATGGCACAACTCATGAAAGCATCCGTGATAGTCAATCCTCCGGGGATTATAGTCGAGCCGCCTCCTGCCAGAATATGGAGCTCCTCCACAGCAATCTTTCAGTGGTCTCCTGAATCTAATAGCCAGATGGATTATTACGCGCTTCACAGGGACACATGCCCTGCTTTCTCATGTTGTAACAACTTGAGAAAGCAGGGCATGTGTCCCCGTGAAACGCGTTGTTGTTTTTAATGTTTTGGTGGAATAAAATTAGTCACTAATACAAGGTCAGGTACCTAGTGTCTTATTATTGTTCACCTACTTTTAACTACAGCCTGAGCGCTTTTTTAACTTGCCAAAAAAAAAGGTTTAATGTCCATTTCTATGGTATTAATCCATCTGGCTATTCTTGTACATAGGAGCAGTATTATACTAGCGCTAGGTTTCCCGTGGCCATTTTCACGGACCATGAAAACCTTAAATATCTTCAGTCAGCTTGCACACTTACAGCCTATGGAGAGCGGAGGAGAAGGCGAGACAGAGAGACATACATTAATAGTGCTGACTGTATTGTGAGTGTTCTATCTCTCCTCCGTGCTGTATTCACAGCTACACTGCTCCTTACTACTGTCTAATGTCTTCCATGCTGCTGCTTGTGGGTAAGTCTCCTGGTTTCACTTTCACTTCCTACCCCTCCTCTCTCCATAGACGTAAGTAGGCAGCTGTAATCTGAACTCTATGTGGAACAGGAATGTAATTTCCTCTATAAAGTGAATTCTCTATGTGATTAAAGACTTATTGAAAAGATTAAAAAACAAGAGGGGCAGGAGTAGGGGGGCTGTCTTGTCCAAAAAACGAAGATATAAAATATATAGCAAATTTTCTTATTTTGTTTACTGTTTGCTTATGGAAAGTTCTAGGAGGTAAACTCTGATCCTTACCAGGCTTGTTGTGCTTTATTTGTCTCCTAGTTCAACTTTGTTTGCACTCTTAGCCTGGCATGGATGCTCAGAGCAGGATGTCAGAGCAATTAAGTTTTTTTTCACCCCCCATTAAAAATACATCTTGTTCCACAAAAAACAAGACCCCATAAAGGCCCCTCCCCACGGCACAGGTTTTCAGTCGGTTTTACAGACGGTTTTCGGATTTGAAAACCATGTGTAAAGTGACTGTCAACCTTTTACATTGATTTAAACAGAAAATCCGTTCTGCAGACCACACTCTACGGATTTTGACACTGCCGCCGTTCCTATAAACTTAGTACATGTTCATTCTTCCTCCCAGTTTTCGGGCAGAGCATGAACATGTGGGTGCGAAGGGGGACGGCTTGAATCTGCAAACCGCGGACAAAAGCTGTCCCCCTGCATGCGAAAAATAGACAAAACGGACCGGTATTTAGCCTTTGCCATTGGAACGCACCCTAACTCTTTGTAGACAGAAAAGTAAAAAAAGTTATGGCTCTTGGATTGCGGGCAAGAAATCCCTGTGCCGGGAAGTGGTAAGAAGCATGAAGGGGAAGGAAAGAGCCCCAATAGTGGGCAACCTGGGGACCTCTATGAATTCACATGCATCATTTTTTTTACTTAACGCTGACACATGAGTTCTAAATAGATGTAGAGGAGTTTATAATACAACAGTATGAATGAAGGTGTTATGCACCAAACATTTTGCCGCATAGAGTGTAATGCACCAAACTTTGAATAGTGCATAGAGTGTAATGTGCCAAACTTTGTATGGTAAATAAAGTGTAATGCGCCAACCTTTGATAGCATAGATCTAATCTTAAACTTTTTAGGCATAGAGTGTAATGTGCCAAACTTTGTATAGTGCATAGAGTGTAATGTGCCAAACTTTGTATGGTAAATAAAGTGTAATGCGCCAACCTTTGTATGATGCATAGAGTCTAATGCGTTAAACTTTGCATAGTGCATAGAATGTAAAGCTCCAAACCTTGTATAGTGCACAGAGGGTAATGTGCCAAACGTTGTATGGTAAATAAAGTGTAATGCGCCAAACTTTGTATGGTGCATAGAGTCTAATGCGTTAAACTTTGTATGGTGCATAGAGTGTAATGCCTAAACTTTTGTATGGTGCATAGAGTGTAATGCGCTAAACTTTGTATGGTGCATAGAGTGTAATGCTCCAAACTTTGTATGGTGCATAGAGTGTAATGCGCTAAACTTTGTATGGTGCATAGAGTGTAATGCTCCAAACTTTGTATGGTGCATAGAGTGTAATGCGCAAAACTTTGTATTCATAGAGGTTGCGCAAACTTGTAGTCATAGGTTTTAATGCGCCAAACTGTGTATGGTGCATAGAGTGTAATGCACTAAACTTTTTATGGCAATTTCGCATCAAACCTTTGCACATTGTAGGCGCAGTACAATGTGTCGTGCCATCCATAGAAGTGTTCCAGCAGTTTTATTGTAAAATATACGCCAAAAAAATACCGCATGTGAATTCATAGATGTTGCCCTTAAGCTTTTTTTCTGAATCAAAAAAACTTTATTGAGCTGTGAATACAGTAATGTAACCAATACATATCTGGAGACCTATTTTGATGTGACTGTCGTATCCAGGTATAAGGAGGACACGCGCTCTACCACTGGGGGTCACTGTGATCAAGATGATCATATCCAGATGCACAGTCTCTCCGTACTGGGGAAAATACCAGTTTGGAGGTCACAATTACTTCCACATAATGATGAATAGAAGAACAACATCTGATGCTTTTACCTTCCTTCTTCTCGCTGAATGATGTAACCGTAGCATCAGCGCCATGCCAGGAGCATTTATCATCAGGACCAGTCATCCAGATCATTATAGAAGCAGATATCACCCTGATTTTTAGGATTTCTAGGAATATATATGAGTTGAGCTATTTAACCAGTTACTGACTGGGCTGCTTACCCCCCTCTCCCTGCACCAGGCTCAGTTTCATTTTATTTAGTACATGTGGGTTTGAAAGCTATAATGCTTTCTCTCACTGGTTGCACTTTTTTCCTTGATAGTCAAAGCTTTATTTTTATGTCATTTTTTCATTACATAAAAAAAATATATATATCAGCCAAAATGGTAGCAAAAAAAATGGGAAAAGTCTGTTTTTCACCATTTTTTTTAAACAGCAAGAGTGGCGCTAAAATAGTTTTTCTATTTTTATGTGATTTTACATTAGATATTGTAAGAATAGTGTAAAAATAGTAAAAAATCCCAAACATTTTTTTTTTTTTTTTTTACAGCAAAAGTGGCTATAAAATAGGTTTTGTACTGTGTCACTTTTCCATTATGGACATTTATATATTTATATAGATGATATAAAGTTTTTGGGTCATTTAGGGCAGAGAGAAAAGTCGCTGTTTGGGCTGGGGTTTTTTTTAAATGAATTTTTTGTGTGTTTTTTATTTTATTTTACATATTTTCCTGCACATCGTCATAAAAAAACAGAAGGGGGACGTTTTTACATAGCATTTTATTTGTCTTATTTCCCCTGTAACTGGGGCTGATATACTAGTCCCAGTTACACCCCCTGAAGTCATTGCAGAGCTGGTGTGGATCTGAGAACACCCTGCAGCTCATGCGGTTACTGAGCCCAGAGGCTCCCTGCCTATCTGTGCATACAGAAAATGTTGAATACAGAAAATGCTGCAGCTTCTTGATAAATATGGTGCAGACTCCGGTAATTCTTTAGGAATTGTTTGTGCTAGTTTAAAGGTGTATTTCCCTCTTGGAATGCTATGATGAATTGCTATGTTATGCTGTAAGCCACACACTAGAAGCAGGGGGTTCACCCTCGGGGACCCCCACTAGTCCCAAGCATAAACCTCCCTCGGTCCTTGTCACATTCTCGCTGCTCAGGGGCGCCTCCGACCATCTGCCGGTTTTCTAAAAGTATATTGTACAGAAAAAATGATGAGGAACCCGGTGTTCATTGTAATTCTGCCTCAGTGAGGAGAAGGTATGGTGCTAAAAATAAGGTTTTATTCCATTAAAAACAAATTCAGTAACCGTATGTAAACCTTTTACACCAGAGTTTTCAAAACTACTCGACGCGTTTCTCGTCTGCACCGGCTCTACCTCAGGAGACGTGTTACAGGGAAAAGCCAGGAAAACTGTACATTAAAACATAAATCTTAACTCTCATTGGTCCATTTTCTCCTCCAATCGCTTCCTGAGCGACGTGGAGCCATTATTCTCTGTGAGAGACCATACACCAATCAGAAACAAGGCGGTATATTTCTCTTGCACTGTATGTGACATATACTGGGAGCACCATCTGCACCATCATCGTTTGGATATGCTGACTAAGGGTATGTTCACACTGTGTTTTGTTGTGCTCACGGTCTGTGCCATAATGCAACTGCGGTTGAAAGTGTGTGCTGGCCAGTGCGTACTTTCAACGATGCAATGGCCCTGCCTACTATTCGTTTAGTATTTCTCGGCACATAAGCAATGGGAAATACAAGCGTTTTACATAGCACTCAATGAGTGCTCTGATTTTACCCCGCAGATACGCCATGTGAACATTCCCTACGTTTTTCTTTGCTTTGTGCATAAAATGTGTTGCGAGCTTCATAAATAACAGTAGAACCATTGCATTGATCCATAGACGTGAAGAAAAAATGATTGTTCCATGGCGCTCACATCCACATAGTTAATAAAAGTCACCACATTAGTAGAATATGGGACAAAACTTAGAATCCGATTTAATAAAAACTACAAAACTCTCTATGTTTCGTGCCTGCATTGGCACTTCACCAGAAGCTCCGACGAAGTGGCGATGCAAGCATAAAACGCGTCGAGTTTCATGCCTGTATCAGCACTTCACCAGAAGTTCCAATGAAGTGGCCATGCAAGCACAAAACGCGTTGAGTTTCATGCCTGTATTAGCACTTCACTGGACGATCCGATAAAGTGCCGGGGCAAGCACAAAACGCATTGAATTTTGTAGTGTTTAATATTTCAGATTTTAAGTTTTTTCCCATTATTCTATTAATGTGGTGATTTTTATTGACAGTGTGGATTTGAGCGCCTTGAAACAATCATTTTTTCTACGCTATTACGGCTCTTCCCCCTACACAAGCACTTGTGCTTCGGAGTTTAGCCATCGGCAGCCCCAGAGATTCCAGTTTATTACACTTGTTGAGTGTTGTGCCTCTCGTGTTCGCACAACACCCCAAGGTGACTGTAACATCTCACCATTTGTTATATTAGTACTTCACTAGGAAAGCTTCTTTGTGTGTTTTTCTGTTTATCTTCCATTGCATTGATCAACTTGCCCCATTATGCGCAGTTTCTTTTTATCGAATGATTATGCATTAAGAGAGGTTTGGCACAAATCTTCATAGTCATATCTCTGTAGGGATGAAGAAATGTTTCCAAAACTCCCACCCCCCTATTTAATTTTTTTTTTATTGATTCATGTTCACTAATGAAACAGTTTTTAGTGATTTTGTTTGCTACGAAGACAAATGTGTTTGAGCTGTTGCTTACCAATAGTAAATGTGGCCCATGGGGACAAACTGTGTTGCGCTTTGAATTCAGGTTTTAGCCTCTAACATGACCGCAGCAGATCTCCACAAGTAGGTTGTCACTAGTGTTGCTTGAATAGGTCCTTGTTAGGTTTGACCAAACTTCTAAAAACATTTGGGTTCGGGACGTTTCTTAACCCTACTCCTAACTGTAAAACTATTGTAGATGCAATAATCTACTAACTGTATCCCTAACCCAAAGTTGTGGTAAGGGCTTTAGAGGTGGACTTACTATTCCTTGGTACTTTCAGTTCGGTGTTGCTTCCAATGCAGTGCCCAATGTGCCGTGCAATGTCACCTCTGGGTACCATAACATAAGGGCCTATATTTAAGTAACCGGAAGTGATGTCAGACAAAGGGCCACATGTTTGAACCTGTTTAGGTCTAAAACTCACTTTTTTGCCCATGGTTTACTATGGGCAAAAGAGTGAGTTTTAGACCTAAACAATTTCATACATATGGCCCTAAATCTGCAAGTGAAGAACGGGTAAATGTTTTTGCTTACATTGCTAGCATTGAAACATTAAGGTCATGTACCCACGGCAAGGTTTTTCGGCCGGTTTTTCAGCCGGTTTGTGGTTTTTCAGACTGCCTGAAAAACCGGCTGAAAATTAGCACAATGGTGCTCTATGGAAAACCCGTGCAGCAGTCCCCCCTGCACGGGTTTGCTGTCCAGTGATTTTGTCACCCGCGGTCCGGCCGCAAAACATTGTGTTAGCACATTCTTCCATCCGGTTTCCAGACGGAATCTGTGCTTGTGAATGTGAAGAGGGAGGGCTTTTCTCTGCTCATCGCGAAGAAAAGCCGTCCCCCCCCCGCGGCCGTGGGGACGGGCGCAAAACAGGACAAATTGTCCTGTGCAGTGGGAACGCGCCCTAAGGGGTTCACTATTACAGAATTGCCCATGGGCCCAAACACCTGGAAGTTTGGGCCAGTTATTGGATTGCTGCAGCCATGGAGGCCCCAGAGGTGGGCGAGGTAGTAATTGGAATATTTTCCATGTTGTTGGCAGGTCCTGATCCCTCTCATTTCGGGGAACTACCTTCACAGTGTCCATATACCTGGCATTGTAATTAATAGAGCTTTTATTGTATCTTTTTTTTTTTTTTTTACATTTTCTTGAGAGAGGAGATCATCATCTCTAAGTATTAAATTAAGATTGAGATTTTTGTTTCTGAATTTAATAAATTAATCACTCCTCAAACTAATTAACGTTGATATTACTTAGCATCCTTTCTCTTTTAGATTCTTCACCTAATTATTTCACCCGTCACTCATTTTACAATTGAATTCACTATACATTACTATGCAACTGCAAATCTTTTTCTTTTTAAAAATTTTCTTCCAGTTCTTATTTTCCCCTTTTGATTCTTTTTTCTTTGATGTATAGAGAAATATAAGCAGATGTCATGTACATTTTTAGATTTTTCTCTTTATGGTGCAAAATCAGCATAGTTTTTCTTGTACCCAATAGAAGAATTAATTTGGAGGCTCCACCCCCCCCCCTCCCATTTATGCAGGAAATGTGTGCATCTACATTTTCTTCCAGTGCAGACTTTGTTGGCGCTCTTGCTCAGCCAAGACATATCATCAATGCAATTTAATAGGTTCTTAGTATGTCATCCCTTAAGAAATAGACACTGATCACAAGTGATTGCTCCATAAGACAGCTTCAAATGGGGTTGTCTTCTGCAGGACCTTTTGGGCCAATTATTGTAATACGTATGGCCTGACAAAGAATTTCTGATAGTCCAACTAGGGGTGAGGCTTAGGTATACCATACCTCAAAGTGGGCGGTATCACCTGGGCAGTCAGGGGGTATTCTCGTCAGTCAAGGGTGTTCCTGGGCGTTTTTAGCCAAGGCAACAAGTTGTTGACAGTCCTGTGCGTTGTATGGTGTAGCCTCCATAAATTAGGCTTGATTATCCAGAATATCCCACAGATGCTTTGGCCTCCAAATTCACCAGATCTCAATCCAATCCAGCAACACGTTGCAATGCAATTTTGTATTGTGGCAGATGGCATTCTCCTGCTGAAGGAGGCCTCTGCCAATCGGGAATACCGTTGGAATAAAAGGGTGTGCTTGGTCTACAACAAAATTTAGGTAGTTGACTGTCTTCTTCAAGGTCAAGTTTTAATGTTCACCTGCACTTTTCGGTTTTTTTGGTTGGTGGACAAGTGTCAGCAGAGGTACTCTGACCGGTTTGTAGATGCAAGGCCTGTGTGCTCTGACGCCTTTCTATCAAAGTTAGCATCAACCTTTTCAGCAGTTTCCACTACAATAACTGTTTTGTGGGATCAAAGCTGATGGTCTAGCCTGTGCTCCCCCTGCATACAGTATCAGTGAGCATTTGGTGCCCATGACCTTGTCATCAGTTCACCTGGTGTCCTTTCTTTGGACCACTTTTATTAGGAACTAACTAACGCACACCCTACAGGAACTGCCTTCTTAGGGATGTCTTGACCCAGTCATCTAGCCTTCCCAGTTTTTCCCTCATCACAGTTGCTCAGATCCTTATGGTTGCCCACTTTTCCTGCTTCCAACACATCAACTTTAAAAATAGACTGTTCAATCGCTGTCTAACACATCCCACCACTTAACGAATGCCAATACATACATATTGTCACGGTTCGCGCCGTGGTCCCTGCCATGGACCGTCGCCGTGTCCGTGCCTGCCGTGTCTCTGCTAGGGCTCCCTGTGCAGGGGTCCTGGCGGCCTGTGTTCTCCGCTGTAGACTTGCCTGTCCTGTTGCTCCTACTTTCTGGGGTCCTGTACGTGCACTGTGCCTCCTAGGACGCGCGCGGCAGCTTCCTGCCCTTTATTGGGTCTGTGTCTTCCTCTTGACCTGTGACCCCAGGCTATAAAAGGAACTTCCTCCCATTGTTGTGTTGTACCTCTTTCTGAGAGGTTGTCCATCTGAGCTCCTGCCACCTTCTCAGGGCTGCTATCCTGGACTTAACCCCTGAGATGCTGGTTCAGTTCCTGCAGCCCATCAGAGCTCCTGACCACCTGTCTGTCGCCTCCTGCTCTCCCTGTACCCGTCCAGTACCTGCTGTGTTTCTGCTGTCCTTGGACTCATACGTTTACTTGCTGTACCCTGCCGTTATACCTGTCTGTTACCTGCTGTATCCTGCCGTTATACCAGTCCAGTTTCCTGCTGCATATGTTTTCCGGCTGTACCTGTCTACCATTGCTTCTGTTCCTGGAGTTCCTGTCCTGTACCTCGGCTGTCACCGCAGGTAGCCACGTCAGTGGTAGCGACCTGGGGGTTCCCAGCAGCAAAGACAGTCCTGCTTTGCGACGGGCTCCGGAGAAGACCGGGGCCCCTTAGACTCCATTCCCTGGCGTGGATCTCCATATACCACCTCGCCTGCGGTGATCACAGTGGATCCACACCCGGATACCAGCAATCGGCTCCTCAGCAGCGTACGCTGTTACCGCCAGATCGTGACACACACACACATATATATATATAGTCACAGTAAATAGACTATAACCCAAAACTCCAACAAAAAAATATTACATTGTGACTTCTACTGTTAATGAATTCCAAAAACAGCACCTGTACAAAGCCATTATTGGAAAAGTTTCGTTAAAGATTCAGTAGTGAGTTAAATTATGAGGATTTACTTTGCTCTTTACTCTGAAATCCTGCTCAACATCATATACACCTATGCAGTGGGTTTAAAAAATATTTGTACCCCTTGAACTGTTCTTAAGTTTCAAATGTTACAGCCACAAGCTTAAATGGATCTTATTGATATTTTATGTGATAGAGCAACAAAAAGTAGCAAGTATTTGTGAAGTATAATGAAAATTATCAATGCCTTTCCAAATTTTTGCTAATTAAAAAACTGAAAAGTGTGGCGGGCATATGTATTCAGCCTCCTCTGTTACCCCTAAATAAGATCCAGTGTGACCAATTGCCCCTAGAAGTCACCTAACTAGTAAATAGATTACATCTGTATGTTATGTATTCTGAGTATAACTACAGCTGTTTTGTGAAGGCCTCAGAGGTTTGTTACAGAATATAAGTGAACAAACAGCACCATGAAAACCAAGGAACACCAGACAGCTCAGGGATAAAGTTGTGGTAAAGTGTATTGCAGGGTTAGGTTTAAAAAAATGGCTGAAGCTGTGAACATCTCACAAAGCATTGTTCAATCCATAATCTGTAAATGGAAGGAGTATGGCACAACTACCAAGACATGTCCGTCCATCTAAACTGACAGCCGAGACAAGGAAAGCACTAATTATAGAAGCAGCCAAGAGACTCATAGTCATCTTGGCGGAGCTGCAGAGATCTATAGCTCAGGTTGGAGAATCTGTCCACAGAAATTATTAGTCGTATCCTCCACAAATCTGGCCATTATGGAAGAGTGGCAAGAAGAAAGTCAATTTTGAAATCAAGCCATAAGAATTCCCTTTTTTGCAGTTTGCAAAAATCTATGTAGGGGACACAGCAAACATGTGGAAGAAGGGGCTCTGCTCAGATGAGACCTAAGTGCCAAACGCTATATATGGCGGAAAGCCAACACAGCACCCTGAATACACCACCGTGAAGTCTCGTGAAGGCAGCATCATGCTGGGGGAGACTTTGCTTCAGCAGGGACTGGGAAGCTGCTCAGAGCTGATTGAAAGACGGATGGAGCTAAATACCGGGCAATCCTGGAGGAAAACCTGTTAAGGTAAATTCACGCGGCAGATTTCAGCGCTGAAAATGTCAGCACTGAATAAGTGTGTTTTCCTCGTCAAAAATTCTGCCCTTGTAAGAGCGGAATTGAGATGAGGAAATGACGCTGGATTTAGGAAGCAGATCTTCTGCTTCCTATAACTTATAATGGTCGGCACAGGAAATGCCTCAAAGAATTGATAGTTCAATTCTATGTCACTGCTTACAATAAGTACTGAAAATAAGCGTTGTCTGATTGGCAATGCTGATATTACATAGAAATCAATGAGAGGCGTTTTACAGTAGTTTGTTCTGCTTTTTGGGGAGGATTATGTGCAGAATCCGCGCCAAAAAAAGTGTCAAAAATGTCTCGTGAACTTATCTGTAGAGGCTGCAAAAGACTTGAGACTGGGGCGTAGGTTCACCTTCCAGCAGGATAATGACCCTATACAGCCAAAACTACAGTGGAAGGGTGTAAAGCATATTCATGTGTTACAATGTCCCAGTCACAGTCCAGAACCCCCCGAAGCCCTAAGCGAAGGGGGACCATGACTTTGGTAAGGGGGAACCTAGAGCTCCCATATAGTAGCTCCCGTAATAGTCTGGGAGTTTTTGGCTGTAGGTATGTAAGCTGATGGTTTCAGTGTTTGCATAGTATATTTATTGTAAGTAGCTTTGAGCAGAGGGGATAGGTTTTGAGGGGGCAGCTTATAGTCCCTGCATTGTGTTTAAGCTCCTGCCTGTGTAGTTTATAGTTATGAGCAGGGGGGGGTTGTGATATGAGAGGGAGGAGTTGTGGATGGGGAAGAGTTTACTGTGAGGAGGGTGGGGTTTAGCTCATACATGCCAACTCTCCCGTTTTTGGCGGGGGGGTCCCGCTATTTGGGGTCCCCTCCCGGGGGAGTTGGCATTCCTCCCGCCGCCTGCAGGCGGCGGGGGTCCTTTAAATTACCGCGGCGCAAGAGTAGCGCTGATGCGCTACTCTTGCGCCGCGGGGCCGCTCCTACAGGCGGGTGCAGCGGCCGCAGCGGCCGCTCACCCGCCCGCGGACTCACTGTGCGGGGAGGAGGCAGGAGGGATCGCTCCCTCCTCCTCCTCTCCCCCTGTATGTACGGCGCCGGTGTGCGCGCCGTCCATACAGGTCAACGGCGCAGGGGGAAGTGACGCGCGGCTGCAGGGGAGTGACGCGCGGCTGCTCTCACTTCCCCCTGCGCCGCTGAAGAGATCGGTCGGGAGCTGGCCACGCTGCAGGAGCCTGGTGAGGTAAGTGGAGTTTATTATTTGATTTTTATTAGCGTTAGGGGGCTCTACTGGCTAACAGAGAGGGCAACTACCTGGCAACAGAGGGGCACTACCTGGCAACAGAGGGGGCACTACCTGGCAACAGAGGGGCACTACCTGGCAACAGAGGGGGCATCTACCTGGCAACAGAGGGGGCATCTACCTGGCAACAAAGGGGCATCTACCTGCAACAAAGGGGCACTACCTGGCAACAGAGGGGGCACTACCTGGCAACAAAGGGGGCACTACCTGGCTAACAGATGGGGCACTACCTGGCAACAGAGGGGCACTACCTGGCAACAGAGGGGGCACTACCTGGCAACAGAGGGGGCACTACCTGGCAACAGAGGGGACATCTACCTGGCAACAAAGGGGGCACTACCTGGCAACAGAGGGGCAACTACCTGGCAACAGAGGGGGCACTACCTGGCTAACAGATGGGGGCACTACCTGGCAAACAGATGGGGCACTACCTGGCAAACAGATGGGGCACCTACCTGGCTGACAATGGGGGCACCTACCTGGCTGACAATGGGGGCCCCTACCTGGCTAACACTGGGGGCACCTACCTGCTAACAATGGGGGCACCTACCTGGCTAACAAAGGGGGGCACCTACCTGGCTAACAAAGGGGGGCGTCTACCTGGCTACAAATTTGGCTCTACCTGGCTACAGAGGGGGCATCTACTTGGCTACAAGGGGCATCTACCGGCCTGTAAGGGCACTACCTGGTTATGGGGGGCTACTACCTGGCTATAAGGGCATCTACCTGGCTTTCTTCCAAAGCCGTTATGCAGTTAGGTGGAGTGGGTGTGGCTTTTTTTGAAGGGGCGTGGCATACCAACAAGATGGGCGTGCCCATGCAAATTTTTGGCGCGGCGCGCTACGCGCGCCGCCCACTGAATTCTCCTGCTTTTTCATTTTCGAAAGTTGGCAACTATGGTTTAGCTATAGATATATAACTTCTGGTCTTCACTTCCTGCTTCCTCTTCTCACCAAGAAGCAAGGAAAGATGTCCCTCCCACCCGCCCCTAATTTAATGAATGCTCTGAAGCTTGTATTTAGCTATGATCTGTACAGTGACGAATGTATTATTGTATTGTTTTATATTGACTTTACTATATACCTGTTTTCAGACACCGTTATTATGATTCTGATGAGTAACTTGTGTTGGCATTATCCGTTTAAGCCCAAGGGAAGGGTGATCCTTCAGCCATGGTTCCCTAGAGGTTTCCTCCACAGGGGTTTTTCCTCTCCTGAGTGCTGTAGGATGACTCCTAGTGAGTCTGGGATTTGCTACTTGGTCAAAAAAATAAATAAAAAAATAAAGAAATAAAGAAAAAAGAAAGAAAAGAGAAAATGGAAAATATGAATCGTGGTATTATAAACTGTCACAGCTTTTATGTTGCGGTGCAGGAGTCAGGTGGAAGTTGCAGGTCAAGTTATGGTGGACTAATTTTAACTAATAGAGGATGGTAAATCTCATGGTGTGAAGAGGCTGAGCTTTGGAAGTGGCCAGCCTTAAGGATGGTATAATGGTAATGGCATCCAGGGGCGGGCACGGTGGTTAATCAGGACTGAGGATCTTCAGTAGGGTCATTGATGCCCCTAAAGTGTACTGGCTCTGCTAGAATGGCAGCCAGAGTCTGGCCGGGTACTGCATGTCAGGCAGCTGGGAATATCACACAATTGTCTAGCACTCCACCTGACTCCTTCCATGTTTGTTGTACTTATGTGGTTTGAATAAAGCTGTGGCCATTTGACACCAAAAAGTGAATGTGTTTGTGCATTTATTCTTGTGTTTGAATGGGGTATTAGTTAGAGCGGGGGTTCATCCCATATCCAAAAGTCAAGACCTATCCCACTGAGAATCTGTGGCCGGACTTGAAAATTGCTGTTCAGAAATGTGCACCAACCAATCTGACTGAGCTCGAGTTATTTTGCAAAGAAGAAATTGCCTCTTCCAGCCTCTAGATGGGCAAAGCTGGTAGAGACATTCCCCAACAGACCGCAGCTGTCATTGCAGATAAAGTTGGGCCAAAAATTTGGAAAAGCACGTATCATTTTCTTTACATTTCACAAATACTTGCTATATATATTGTTGCTCTATCACATACAATATCAATACAATACATTTAAAGGAGTTTTCTCTCCATGTAGTTTCACAGCCAGTTTCAGATTCACACATGCTGTTCAGGCTGTGGTCGGGTCTATAGATTGACACATCAGCTCTGCTGTTCCTTGCTATTCCTGTTACACTAACATGAGTGCAAGAAATTTATAAAGTGAAGTGCTCAGGCTGCAGGGCTCTAAAGGGTGTTTACATAGCTAAGTGAGAGGCTTTCAAAGTCTGTTACTAGAGATAAGACTCTGTAGGAGATGAATCCCCATGGTCGTAGTGAATGACTGACAGCAGCTTAGAGCAAAGAGAAAGCAGGGAGAGGTGAAAAGAGACATGGTTGTAACCAGAGAAACATGTGTGATCTAACCTTTTTCAACTCCTGACCAAAGAGGAATCAACAAATCAATGTATTTAGAAAAAGTCTTCAATTATCTGTCTCTACATGTTAAAAGCTAATCTCTGTAGTGAGAAAACCCCTTTAACGGGGTTGTCTCACTACAAACAATAGCCTTCAAAATGTAGGGAACACTAAATGAAGACGTTTTCCAAATATATTGCTTTGTTCATCTTTTTTTTGTTAAGGAGCTACAAATTATTTTATCACCTTCTGTGCTCTCTCTGGTTCCCCAAGTAACCGACCTGTGTACTCCTTATCTCCTGATGTTTGTTCTATCTGATAGCAGGAAGTGACATCATCACACAGGTCTGGCAGGCAGTGAGAGCTTGTGTGTTATCTGATCTTTCAGACAAAAGACAGTAATTACTCTACTGTTTACATTAGCTCAGAAGCTTCTCTGGACCTCAAAGAAGGTAATTTACCTAATCTAGACTAATAAACATAATAAACAGAGAAATCCGAATACACAGAGCTCATATGCTAATTACAGACAGCTTGATTAGGAAGTGACAGAGCAAAGCAGCATTATTTCATTCATGCATCCTATGAAACTGTGAGATGAGACAACCCCTTTAAGTTTGTGGCTGGAAAGTTTAAAAATGAGGAAACATTCAAAGGGTATTAATACTTTTTTAACCCATTTCATAGAGCTCTCCTCTATCATATCCTGCTCTCAGATAGGGCAGCATAAAGCATTTAACAGGTTCGCTTTAAAGGACTTGTCTAATGCAGAGAACCCAGGAAAATGTTCCCTACCGGGGTTTGGGATGTCCCCATGCAGGACGCAATTATAAGCCACATATAGGCCAGTAAGAGCCGCTCCCAGTCCGGCAGGCACAGCATCTTCATGTATTACAAGCCAATATCATAAATAAGAACTTGACACTGATGTGTAGAGTTCAAGCAGTCAGGCTGTGTTGATGGGTAATCCAAGTGATATTTCTCTCTGAATAAGAACCCTTTTTCAAACAAATTGGATTACTGTGTAGGGTTTGCGTACAAGAGGCACGGCGCTCCGTGTGCAACCACAATGCAGAAAATATGCCAACGTGATGCTTGTGTTTTGTTATCAAGAGCCTGTAAGGACAGGAAACGGGTTTGTTGTTACCGAGCTTCTTGTAGTTGGTTTGTCAATTTTCACATGTTTTGCAATTTTGCTTAGAATCAACCTTAATAGTCCACTGACATCCCCACTATCATTATGGGAGACTTTAACCTCCCAATCGACACCTCCCTCTCTGCTGCGAGCAAACTCTTCTCACTCTCCTCTTCCTTTGGCCTCTCCCAGTGGACCTCTGGAGCCACTCATAAAGAAGGACACATGCTGGACCTTGTCTTCACCCGCCGCTGCCCCCTATCTGACTTCTCCAACTCTAAACACCCTATTTCTGACCACAACCTGCTTAACTTCACTACATTCTCCACCCCACCTGCTCCTCCTGTCTCACATCTAGTACACCCCTGCAGGAACCTACAAAACCTTAACCTTCGCACTCTCTCTGATTCTCTTGCACCTCTTTCTACCATATCCTTTTTTGATGACCCTGACACAGCACCGCGTTCTACAACCATACAATCTCCTCCACTCTTGATTTGGTCGCCCCTCTCACACACAACAGAACCCGCAAAACCAACAGACAGCCCTGGCACACAGACTCTACCAAACAGCTGAGGCGAGCTTCCAAAATTGCCGTACGCCGCTGGAAGAAAACCCGCTCCACTGAGGACCTCGCCTCAAACAAACAATCACTCCACACATTTAAATGCGCACTCACCTCTGCCAAACAGGATTACTTCACCACTATCATATCCTCCCTGTCTCACAACCCCAGACAACTATTCAACAACTTCAACTCTCTCCTCCATCCCCCAGCACCATCTCCCCATCTCTCCTCTCAGCGGACGATTTTGCCACTCACTTTCTAAACAAGACCAACCTCATCAGAGAAAGCATCACCCCACTGTCCCCACCGCCCACATCCATGCCTGCACAATCCGTTCCGCCAGCCCCTCTGCCTGCACAGCCCACACCGCCAGCCCCTCTGCCTGCACAATCCGCACCGCCAGCCCCTCAGCCAGCCCCTCTGCCTGCACAGTCCCCACCGCCAGCCCCTCTGCCTGCACAGTCCACACCGCTAGCCCCTCTGCCTGCACAGCCCACACCACCAGCCCCTCTGCCTGCAAAGACCGCACCTCCAGCCCCTCTGCCTGCACAGTCCGCACCTCCAGCCCCTATACCTGCACAGTCCGCACCTCCAGCCCCTCTGCCTGCACAATCCGTACCGCCAGCCCCTCTGCCTGCACAATCCGCACCTCCAGCCCCTCTGCCTGCACAATCCCCACACCGCCACCCCTCTTCCTGCACAGTCCCCACCGCCAGCCCCTCTGCCTGCACAGCCCACACCACCAGCCCCTCTGCCTGCACAGCCCACACCGCCAGCCCCTCTGCCTGCACAGTCCCCACCGCCAGCCCTTCTGCCTGCACAGTCCACACCACCAGCTCCTATACCTGCACAGTCCCCACCACCAGCCCTTCTGCCTGCACAGTCCACACCGCCAGCCCCTCTACCTGCACAGTCCCCACCACCAGCCCTCTGCCTGCACACGCCACACCACCAGCCCCCTCTGCCTGCACAATCCTTACCGCCAGCCCCTCTGCCTGCACAATCCGTACCTCCAGCCCCTCTGCCTGAACAATCCGAACCGCCAGCCCCTCTGCCTGCACAATCCCTACCGCCAGCCCCTCTTCCTGCACATTCCGCACCGCCAGCCCCTCTTCCTGCACAGTCCGCACCGCCAGCTCCTCTTCCTGCACAGTCCGCACCTCCAGCCCCTCTGCCTGCACAGTCCGCACCGCCAGCCCCTCTGCCTACACAGCCCACACCTCCAGCCCCTGCCTGCTTTCCCACTGTCATCAGCCCCGTCTCTACCTGCAAATCCGCACCTCCTACCCTGTATTTACCCTGCACAGTCCCGCTCATCCCAGCCCTCACCCATGCTTCAATCCGTTACCTCCATCCCCCTTTTTTGCCTGCACCATCCTAAAGAAACCAGTCTTGACCCCCTCCTGCACAGTCCGTACCGCCACCCCCTTTCCCTTCACAGTCCGAAACCGCCAGCCCCCTGCCTGAAGCCCGCACCGCCGCCCTCTGCCGCACAGTCCCCCCGCCAGCCCCTCTGCCTGCACATTCCCCCCGCCCCCCCTCTGCGCACTCCCCACCGCCGCCCCTCTGCCGCACAGCCCCGAAACCGCCAGCCCCCTCCCTGCCACAACCCGCCCCGCCAGCCCCCCTCCCTGCACAGTCGCCCCGCCACCCCCCTCTGCCTGCACAGCCCGCCCGCCACCCCCTCTGCCGCACAGTCCCCCCCCCAAACCCCTCTGCCTCCAGTCCACCCCGCCAGCCCCTCTGCCGCAAAACCGTCCCGCCCCCCTCCCTGCACACCCCGCACCCCCACCCCCCCTGCACATCCCACCCCCACCCCCCTTGCCTGCAAGTCCCCCGCCAGCCCCCTCCCTGCACAGTCCGCACCCCCCAGCCCCTCGCCTGCACAGCCCGCACCGCCGCCCCTCTTCCCCCAAGTCCGCCCCGCCAGCCCCTCTGCCTGACAATCCGTACCGCCCCCCTTTGCCTGAACCTTGCCCCTTTCCCCCCTAACTTGCTTCCCACTTACTCATGACAGGCTCCCTCTCTACTTCCAAATCCAACCTCATACCTGTAGTCTTACCCACCCATCCCCCCACCCCACCCCTCACCCATCTTTTCAATCTAACTTTAAACCCTTTTGGGCATTTCCCTTCTTTAAGTTTGCACCATCCAAAAAACCATTCTTTCCCCCTCCTCTCTGTCCAACTATCGCCCCATCTCACTGCTCCATTTGCTTCTAAACTCCTCGAGCAACACGTCCTATCTTCAGCTGTCCTCCCATCCCGTCCTCCAACCTTCTTCTTGACCCACTACAATCTGGTTTCTGACCCAAACACTCTACAGAAACCGCCCTAACCAAAGTCACTAATGACCTATTAACTGCTAAAGCCTCACCCATTACTCGATCCCTCCTCTTAGACCTGTCCTCTGCCTTTGACTCTGTCGACCATTCCCTCCTTCTACAAATCCTCCCCTCCCTCGGCATCATGGACTTGGACCTTTCCTGAATCTTCTCTGTATTAATAAAAGCGCCCCAATATCTCCCTCAAAGTTAGATTCTTTTGTAAGGTATTTTCATTACATTTTGTGTGGGCTTCCTGCAGTTCCACATCAGATGACAAGAAGCTCAGACGTTCACAGAAGGCAGGTCTGGGTGGAGCCCAGTAAATCATGGAACTTTCTCAGGACAGTCTTGAAGGCCAGACCCCTTTGGTCCTGCCTCCCAAGCTTTCAAAATAAGGGAATAAACAGGTGGTGTGAACTGAGCCTAAGGACGGGAGGGAAGAAAACACAGCAAAGTATCCTGGGGCTTGTTTCATAGGGCAAAGGGAAACGCCTTTCAAACAGGAAATGCAGCTGCTTGGCTGTAGAGAAGGGAGGCTTCATACGGCACAGGAAAAGCACAAATTCACATGGAAAACATCGCAGGGAGATGAATAAAGACTCATACAGGCCATTTGAGAGGCTTTTTTGTGTTTTACCATCCCCTTTAATACCCATGGCTCATTTTTTAAAGTGTGTGCCTGGATCAGACCACTCAATTCCTTATGCCAGAATTTCCCAGAATTTGGGGAGCTCCTACTAATTCATTTTTTGAAGAACATTTTGAGAGCTTTGACCATCTGAGGGTAGCCTGCATAACGTGAACTCTGCTTCAGATATTCAGCATAGATCATTAGCATCACATAATCCCCTGCCTTTATTAAGGATAAGGGTGTGTTCACATGCTGTATTGCGGTGGGTACCTGTGCACACAGCAATACACCTGCTGTTGAAAGTACGTGCTGGCTAGCGCATACTTCTAACAGCGCTACGGACAGAAATATGCCGGGTTATCATAGTACTCAATGAGTGATATGATTGTACCGTGTTTGCGAGGCGCACTTTAGGTTCATTGCACTGCAATTACGCGCCAACATATGCCCCACAAATACGTAGTCTGAACATAACCTTACTGAAATATGCTGACCAGGGGGGTGACAACTATCTATGGGGCCACAAAAAAATTGGAATAGGGATCTATTGTACCATAACTACCTTCAACATAAAGTTCAGAACATGAATTTTTGTGGTCTCCACTATACTTACTAGGTAATGTTCAAACTACGCTTATGGCATCTGTTTAACGTATATGCTGGGAAAGGTATCTAACCTATAGGTTTATTGCAGGTAGTGACAGAGACCAAAGTGTGGCATTTGTTTAACGCGCATGTCATGAAAAACTATAGAAAGCTCATGATCTGTCACAGGGATGCGTATGACAGATGCCATGCAGTGGCTATATACCCATAGATTACTATAGCATCTGACTTACCGACCTTTTTTTTTTTCTTCAAAAAGATCCCATATGCAGATCTACTACAGTATTCTATGCTTCATATTTTGTGGTATACCGATAAACACCAGCTCAACGGAGACCAAAAGGACATTCACTCGGCCTCTGTCAAAAATGGAGAGTTCTTCTGCGTCTGAACCTTGTCCATCCCTACTCTGTGTCTGAGTTCTTACACGCCACACAAAGTAATTTGGCAGTAAGTAAACCAATCAATAGAAGGTGGAAACTTAGACTAGACTGTCAAAACATGCGTTAAATTTATCAGCACTATGGTGCATTGTAAGACTGTAGTTTAAAGGGAATGTGTCATCCAAAAATGACTTATTGTTTAACTCACATTTTTATGTTAAACACATTTTTTAGGAATTTTTGGCTATGTTTTTTGTAATTTTCCAGATCACTTTCAGTATTTTTTTAATAATTCTTAAGTCCTGCAGTTTTCACTTTGGCCACTAAGCCTAATAATCGTCTGACACTTCCTGTTCTGATTAGAGAGCTTTTCAGCTCAAAGAAGGTCGACCTGAAAGGAGACACCATTGTGTACAGATAACACAGGATGCACCAGTCACAAGAGGAGATGTCACAGCTCCCCCTCTCCCCTCCCTTCACAGTGATAACTCTCCTATACAAGTCAATGGGACAGAATCTGTCTTAAGAATCCTATGGGCATGAAGCTGCTGTAAAGTATCTCTCTGACTGCTGTTAAAGCAGTGAAAGAAAGATTGTCTTCCCCACAATAATATATAGAGGGCCGAATAGATAAATCTACAATCCGTAAATAAAAACGACTGGGAGGAAAAGTGTATGGTTCAGGGTCTTGATTTAATACCCAAAAAAATAAATAAATAAAAAATAAAAAAATGGCGACAGATTCCCTTTAAAGGGATCCTGTCACACTGAACATGCTATCTGATCTGCGGGTAGCATGTTATGGAGCAGCAGGAGATGACGGATTGATGTATAATTCTGTGGTGTAAGATTCAGTAGAAACCTTATTTTATTGATTTATATCCCTGCTTATTTTGGGTTAAGGGGTCCAGTAGGTGGGGTTTCGGGGTTGAACCCTTAAATAGCATAAAGAGAACCCTGTCGTCATGATAACCGCCCTTTGGGGACTCTTTAACCCAGAATAAGCAGGGATTTAAACCAATAAAACTCAAGTTCTTTTGAATCTTTTCTCACAAAACTACACACCTAATGATCTACAGCATATTTTAGTCACAGCAAATGTACGGGACCTTTTTTTTCCCTAAAAAATTTGGGGGCTAAAAAGACACCGTGAGGTAAAAATGTGAGTAGGTTCCCATCTGTACTGAGGTCCCCTTTGTCGCGGTGGATGGGCCCTTACAGTTTTGATCAAATTGTACGCCAAGAACCTCAACATTTCATGTATCCTAAAGTAGAAGAAATGCATTTTGAAAAATGTCCTATATTCTGTTCTGTTCTTTGGTGTTTGTAGAGTGCTGCTGCTACTGTGTTCGATAGCATATTTAAGGTGACAGCTTCCCTCTTAGTGTAGACTATTAGGGAACGCCCAAATGTCGAGTACAATTTACTCGGCGGATTCTCTTCAGATTCTATAGTTTAGTATTTTATTTGGATTTTGTTTTTTTCCGGAGCATTCCCGAGCATTTACAGTCAAAAATGGGTCCCATTCACTTTCAGGGGGTTTTGGACACGTATCCGTGTCCAGAACGACACACAAACTTTTTTTTTGACGTGTCTTACATGAGTATTTTAATCATCCCCATAGTAAATGTTTCACTTGTAATCCTCTTAAAAACTGACTGACAAAATATGCGTTGTATGAATTACTAGGTGTATCTTCTATTAAATGGGGATGATTAAATTGATTTTGGATGAGTATTTCACGTCGTAATCCGTGTGGACCTAAAATACTTGTTGTGTGGACAGAGCCTTAGGGTATGTTCACACGGCTTATTGCGGCACGTACAGTACGCGCCGCAATACGCTGTGTGCTTTGGAACCACGGTGTAATTTCAAAGCATGGGGGGCCGCCACCCGGCTGGCCCCATTGACTTGCATTTTCAGCGGTGTAAGCGCCACGAACAATTGACATGTCAATTCTCCCCTTATGATCGTTTTGTACGCACGGGGAGACGACGCGTAGTCGGATTACCGTAATTGCGGCGCACATTTAGCTACGTATAAAGCGCAATACGCAGCGCAATTGTGCTCTAAAATGCTTGTCGTGTGGACAGGGCCTTAGACAGGATGGATAAATCTGCCCCACTGTGCGCTCTATATGAATACATGGCACTGTGCTATCTTTAAAATACTTGTGTGCCTGGTTATATTGAAATGTTCCAAGTGAAACTGCATCCTTTCTGGACAATGCAAGAGGATATATTGCAGCAATAACATCTATTGGTTTTGGATTTCACAAAACTATCTGCTACCTTAGATGGCGGCTTAGGGCACCGTGGGGATCTCCTGGAGCAGAAAGCTGTTGGTCCCTGTCATTTCCAGTTACTCTTCTGGACATAAATCTAGCAGTCTGTAAATTAAAAGAGTCGTGTACACAATAAAAGACGACCATCCAGAAATCAAAATGTTTTTATTGGTGTGTTTCTTTCACTCCACAAGTTGCGATATTTAATTTTTTTTTTTTTTACTTTTTTCAGCATTATTTTTTTCTGCCTTTTTTTGTTTTATTTTTCTATGTACGATATCATGTTCAGTCTTTCGTACGATAACTTTTTTTTTTTCTTATTTTTGTTCGCTTGTAGAATGGCGTTCGACCCATTTCTGGTTTTGGCATATGAAAAAGAAAATGAAGGAAGGAGAGAGAGAGAGGAGAGGAGGGGGCGGAGAGGTATTTTACCCTTTGCTCGTCAGACTCAGGGGTGGCGTGGGATTGGCAGCAAAACACATCAGGACGAAGCAGAAAGTGACATACATGTGCACAGAACATAAGTAGGTGCCACTATGTTGTATCGAATGGACGCAAGACCAACTCTCTTGAAACGTAGAATTCCAAGACGTACTCGACTAAGAAGAAGGCTATTTCCGTCACATGATGCCTGTCCCAATAAATTCAGAGACCATCACCACTGACGGAGTGCAAACTCTAGCAGTCCCCTGACCCTCCTCTAATAGGAAAGTCTTCTAGATTACCGGTTTTCTATAAGAATCTATAATGGTATTTTGCACCCGTTTCTTCAAGGGCTTCTCATAAATATCATTTCTATATTCATATTGTCTGAAATATAACAATGACAAAAATATTCTTTGTAAGTGCTGTGTTCTGCTTGGGGCAACGTGCAGATTCTTGATAGTCGGTGGCAGTTCATTTTCTCTATACGGTAGAGCTCAGTTGACTCTGTAGGTTCGAGGAGTGGCAGCTCAAAGAGCTTGGAGATATGCTTCTCTAGTGGTTGATAGGACAAGCAAGAACGTATGATGAGATCCATAGCTTGCCTTAAGAGAATACCTTGTATCCTGGTGTGCCAAAATTATAATTGTGTCTCTCTGGTCCTGGATTTTTCATGGTAGAGGGCACCTTGTCTAGTTTTACATGAGAAAATGGACTTAGCTTCTACCATTACTAACACAGGAAAGACCACCATCATAGAATGACAATTCCATGGAGTCTATACCATGGGACCTGCATCTCTGTAGCTAAAACCCTTAAATATGGATATATTAACCTTTCATATATCTATGTAAATATATAAAGACCTATAAATTTAGAGACATATAGATCTGTACAGGGAAATATAAAGCAGATATATGATTGTATATAGGTTTTGGCATTAGCTGTGTGCAGTAACCATGGAAATTTCACCAGCGCCTTGTGTAACCTTAGTGAAGATCAAGAGACCACCATCACAGTTCACATCAGGTTTGGACACTGGTAAAATGATTGTTCCGATGTGCCCCAAGGTCATGCCTTATTGCACTCTTCCCTATACGTCATGGCCTACATATAGCAGCAGATGGCTTTCAGATGTATAGGTATAGAATTACTTTTAAGCGTTACCATCCATTCGTTTTTGGGTTTTTTATGCTTTTTTTTTGTATCATGCCACCCTCAGAACTTGTTAGGGTTCAGATTATTTACATTGTTATCGAAAAGGGTGATGACCACTATTTTGATCCTCGTCAGAGAATACATTTGAGCTTTTTCTCAGGCAGGCAGATGGCTGGATATGAGAAGAACCTGTACAATTCTACATGAGTTCTACATGCAACATAAAATTAATTAAGACAAAGGTGCTGAAAATAAATGAATCGGGTAGCTGGAGACACAAGGTGGAATCTTTGGGACTGACGAAAGAAGACCATCCATGATCCTGTGGCAGAAATGACAGATAGTACGGCATTGTGCCCAAACCAGATACAAAGAAACATCGCAGAAGGCAAACACGTAAATAAAAAAGCCCCCTACTGACCATTTCCGCACCTCAAATATAAAGTTTGTGAAGAAGGGTGTAGGCATCTCCCCTCGTCTCTCCCGTCCCCCTTTTAGAAGTTCGTTATTTACAGCAGTCGGAAAAAGGACACTCGCTTCCCCCATTGTAAAAGTTTCAATGTTCCTCTGTAATAGAGGCAGGGGGTGTTTTGTGCTTAAATAAAGAATATGCAGGGCAGTTGTCAAGTTCACTTTCACCCCAACTTTCAATTGTAGTCGTTTCCAAATTTCTAATCGTTGTTCCTTGGTAGAGTCTTCGGTCTTTCTTTCTTACGAGAACCACAAGCTCTTCTGGTCTGATTTGATAGAAAAAGAGTATCATACCCTGTCTTTGGGGGCAGACATAGGGGTTTGGGTGAGTAGAGAAGTGGAGGTGACAACCACTGTTTTTGAAAAGCCCAACAACAAAAAAGTTCACGGTTGAAGAAAAAAGTGGCTTTTTCCTCTATTTGTTTTTTTTTTTCAAATTTCCTTGTTCTGCCCTGTTTTACTATGGGAATGAAAATTATAAGCTGTGACCTTTCAAAAAATAAAAAATGTAAATTTCACAATCTTTGGCAATTTCTGTCCTCTACTTTCTCATTACTCAGCAAGCCCCAAAGGCTGTTTTGCACCACTTATTGAGCGCTAGTGATTAATTCCTTACCAGGTAGTCTCATTGTTTGCATCACTTGAAGACATCTGGTGTTTCTAACACAAATGGGTTGCCTACAATTATCACAGGCTAAACACTACACCTGTCTGTATCATCTCATTATTTCAGTAAATTGGCTTTTTGACAATACTGCAAATTCCAGCACCTAAACTGTTTTTGCATCAATAGCTTTCATGGGACACCTTGGGGCAAACAATTTGTGTTTTCAGGAGCATTCTTTTGGCACCCAAACCCCTACCCGTTAGTAGCCTTCCGTTCAAGAATTCCTAACAGACAATGGCAATCAAAAGGAAAATCCAAGTAGACTGAGCCCCATCAAACCCCATTGTCCTTCAGCCCAGGCAGTGTCTGGTTCTCACCCCTTCCCCACCATAATAGCCCCTGTTCAAATACCCCTTCCTTCCATCTGACCCTGCTTTCTTCTGAAATGGAAAGGGAAGGCAGTATCTTTTTCTTTTTATAGGGGAGTAACGAGGTTGGCGTCAGGGGTGGGTGAATAAGTTCAGAGGCTGGTAATGAGCTGCATCTGCCCGTCACCCTCGGGCACTGACCCTTCAAGACCCAGAAACCCCTGTGGCATCTGGTAGAAGGCCTGCAACTGCCCTCTGGGCACTGAACCCAGCCGGCTAGGGAAGTACATGGCATCTGCCCCCGTAGGTGGTGGCACCCCTTGGTGGCACGGCAGCATTTCCCCAGATGATGGCAGGCCCGGTTCAGGGCTACTATCTGGGTATGGAGAGTCTCTGAGGTTGGTCATGCTAGTATATAGTGAATCGCGATTGGGTGAGTCGCGAGGGGCAGCTTCAGCTTCAGACTCCTCCAGATCACTCTGGTAGAGGATTGACTGAGCTCTTTGTAAGAGAAGGGGCTCCTCCAAAGCTTTATACATGCGCTCCATCTCTAATGTAGGAACCTCTCCACCTTCTGCTATTGCCCCTGATGTGACTTCTTCATCTCCTGTGTCCGTTGTCCCTGCATGAGATTTGCCTCGTAGGTTGCTGTGCACAAGTTCTGAGATGATCATCTTTTCAAAGGCTGCTGCATCCGTTATGTTACGACGTCCACCACCTTCTCCCATCTTGGAAGGATCAGGGGGGAAGTCTCCAGCTCTTAAAGAGTAACTGTTATTGAAGTTACCATTAAGAGGGAGAGGTGGCAGTGGGTCCTTACCACACGGATCTCTGCTTAAGGTGTGTTCTGTAGGGGAAGAAAACAGCAATAATGAATGAGATGCATACCCAATATCTTTGTATTACTCTTTCTGACATTCTTATTCCATGGTTAAAGGGGTTCCCCAGTTTAGGAAAACCATACCCTATTATAAAATTCTAAGTGCATAGAGAGGTATCCTCCATTCAGGATCCTAATCTTTTGGGCAGAGTGGATAGTGATTACAAAGAATGTATTTTGCTCCGGAGGACCTGTCATGTCCTGCACCCTAGAAGACATCCCATTGATTTGAATGGGCAATGTGTCATACCTAGTTTCATCTCTTATGGCTCTGTAGGAAAATTGAACACTTTACTGCTAGATTTCCTCACAAATTACAGCCTTTTGCCAGGAAAGGGGGCATATTTTGTGATCAACCTTTGCAGGTTGGGTGTTTTTTATATTTTTTCTCTCTGAATAATGGAGGTCGGTGACCCAGTGAGAGGCCTGATTGGCTCGATTGAGAGGTAAAGATAGGATAGGACTGCCCGATTTTGAGATCACGTTGAAAGTCGTGGGCAGCTTAAACATCTTTTGATCAAAATATGTGAACCGAGAATCTCAAAGTTTTTTCAACCTTTCAAAGGACACTTTTACAAGTAAGGACTATCCAAAGTGGAGAGATCCCTTTAAATATTTATTTTTGTAATTACTATTATGCAATACCACAAACAACCTGTGGACAAATATGGCACGTTGGGAGCTGCCTCCCGACTCGTGTCTATGGAAGCTGAAGGCGTCTAGCTTCCCGTTTGCTGCTCTTTGTGACAAGTTTCTGTTACTTCTAGCTCACTCTGGTAGGCCTTGTTACATGGCACTGTTTTTTTGAAAAAAACATCCACGTTTTTCTAATCCTGGACAACCCTTTTAATACAGTAACAGTGCTTTTACGCAGTGTGTTTTTGGTGAGTTTTTTTATGCATTTTTTGATGCGTTTTTTTGTGCAGAAAGGCACAGTAATTAATACTATACATTTCTGCACAAAAAACACATAAAAAACAAGTCTAAAAATGCATAAAAAACTCACCAAAAACACGCTGCATGAAAGCACCCTAAGCCGTCCTTATTGACAGCTGCAATATATTCACAATTATAATTTAGATGAGAACAACGCAATACTTACTGGGGTCTCTGAAGCTTCCTGTTGTTGCAATTGGGGGGAAAAAGAGAAAGGACAAGAAGAAATTAAGTGGATAATGAAAAGGGGACTACTCATAAGATGAATAGTAATGCTGTGAAGAGGGAAAACACAGTCTTGGGGTACGTCCACAAAATACTCGTTGGATTCTGAATCCTAAAACTGCTGCCTCCGACGAGTATTTGAACAATATTTTATACGAGAACCCGAGGATTTTTAACTTGATTTTCATTTTTTGGTGCATATTTTCATCTTAGGTTTTTCAATTGCTTTTGCATCATAGAGCACGAATGAGTTTTTTGGATGTGGATCCGTGCCAAAATCCACACCATAAACCACGCACAAAGCTTCCTGGTCGCTTTGCATGCCATCCCTTTGACTTCACTAGTAAATTCTCCGTTTTGAAATCTGACCTCAGAAAATCCGAGTTGTGTGGACTACAATGTGAGGTCTATGGGGATGGTTTTACAGTAGGATTTTGATGCTTGTCGTATGGACCAACCCTTAGTCATTTTATTCCGCCACTGTAGAATTAAAAAGTACTTATTTAGGCAACTACAGATCTGTAGGTTAAGTGTAGCCATGTGTTTCACAGCAATGTTTCACACACAGGGTGTGGAAAATATATTGCAGCATTATCCGTCTTCCTTCAACTCCTCTCCAGTTACTTAAAGGGGGTTGTCTCGCTACAAAGATTAGCTTTCAACATGTAGGGAACACTAAATGAAGAGGTTTTCCAAATATATTGCATTGTTCATTTTTTTTCGTTTAGGAGCTACAAGTGATTTTATCACCTTCTGAGCTCTCTCTGGTTCCCCAAGTGACCGGCCTGTGTACTTCTCCCACCCTGCTGTTTGTTCTATCTGATAGCAGGGAGTGACGTCATCACAGCACAGAACTCTGACAGTGAGATCTTGTTTGTTATCTGATCTTTCAGACAAAAGCCAGTAATTACTGCTGTTTACTTTAACTCAGAAGCTTCCCTGGTCCTGACAGCATGAGATTTATGTAATTAGCAGAGGTCTGAATACACGGAGCTCATATGCGAATTACAGACAGCTTGACCAGGAAGTGACAGAGCCAAGCAGCATTATTTAATTCATGCATCCTATGAAACTTTGAGATGAGACAACCCCTTTAAGATCAGCTTTTAAATGACCGTGGAGGTTTCTGAACATTTACAGAAAGCCAATTGGTAGGCAAAAGAGGGGGTAGGTCTGCACATTTTGCTGGATGGTACTGAAGAGAACATTGTTCTCTAATAAGATGTGCTAAAAACTTCCATATACTGTTGCAAGAAAAGTAGGTAAACCCTTTGAGTTACCTGACACAATGTAATGAAATTAATACCACACAAGCAGTTGTACTGTTCATGTCTTTTATCAAGGACATGGAGTAAACATCCATTGTGCAGGAGGAAAAAGTGAACCTCTATATTAATGACTTTTCTAAGAGCTGATTGGTAGCAGGGGATGAGATTGATAGTGTGGCTTTCACAGAAGCTTTTACTGGCTTCATAAACTTTTATAATGACAGATATGCTTCAAGCAATAGTTTCTTTTAGGCACAGTACACACGTGTAAACGAATATACCTAAAATCTGTGCAAAGGTTGTCTGCTGCTACACACAGAACCAACCCCTGCTCTAAAACGTAAAAAGGTGGATGGTTCAATAGGCTATGTGTAGCATCTCTAAAGGAGTTTTCCCATCTCATACATTGATGCCATGTTGATAGGATATGCTATAAATGTCTGATAGGTGCGGGTCCTACCTTTAGAAACTGCACCTTTCTTGATAACAGGCCCGTGAAAGCCTCTGTGCAAAATGAAGAGGTGGCCGAGCTTGCTCGGAGCTGATCAGGTATGCTATAAATGTCTGAGATCAGGGTTGGGACGATGGGTAGGCGAAGGTAGGCGACCACCTAGGGCGCCACTTCATCCCAGGCAGGAAGGGGGCGCAAGGAGATATGGAGTGGGCTGAATTTTTCATAGAGGGGTATTATATGCCTTATTTGCCTAGGGTACCAGAATACCTTATCCCAGTCCTGCCTGAGATAGAAAAAACTATTTAATGTAGTTTACACCTTCAGCCTAATGATAGGACATGTGGCAACACTCAGCTTGATGTGGAGCATGTAAGGGGGATACACTGAGGCAGACTTATCAGTTCTGTCTTACTCTTAAAAACATAAGCCTTTGCTTCATGCAAAACAGTCAGTGAGGTCTGAAAGGCAAGTAAACCCTCACACCGACAAATTTATTGGTTGCTCTCCCCAGGGAGAGATTTTCCCCCCTTCTAAGCCACTCTTGCCTCTCACCCAGCCAACCAGTAAGTTCTGCGCTGCACTGATGAGGGGCAAATACCCCGAAACAGCTGTCTGCAGATGAACTTAACTGGTTTGGCTCAAATCCCTTTCATGTTGCTAGGCTCCTGCGAGCAACATGTGAATTGAGGATAACTACATCCAATAGAGGGCGCTGTAGAGCTCCTCGGCTCTTTTCCCATAAGCCTTTGCTTTATGCAAAACAGTCAGTGAGGTCTGAAAGGCAAGTAAATCCTCACACCGACCAATTTATTGGTGGCTCTCCCGAAGGAGAGATTTTTTTTTCCCTTCTTAAACACAGTGTAAAGTTAGACTAGACAGTCTTACAATGCGCCACATTTATCAGTGTTACTAAATTTGGCGCAGGTTCAGACTATTCTAACTTTACACCATTTTTAAGTTGGCTTACTTTCTGCCACTAGCTATGCCAAAATTTGGGCGCCTAGCATCGCACGTTAAGCCGAGCCCCTTTCTGCCAAGCCATATCCATTTCACTGATGCCACTCCTTTGTTGTCAGACGAGGCGCAGAAATGTCTGGAAATGATCTAATATTATAAATGTGGTGTAAGGCATGCACGCCATTATTTTTGGCACGGCCTTGATAAATGTGCCCCACTGTGTTATCTATTTTCTGTGTTACTTTAAATGAACACAGCCAATGAACCCTAACTACGGCGGGGCCCTCAGTATCCACAGTGTTGGGAGAGGTTTGAGAGGCACATCTCCTTTTAGGGAGAGGTAGACCACATGGGCTTTTTTTATGTCCTTAAACTTATGCAAGAGTTTTAGCCATGGAGGCTGGTAGCTTACATGGTGCGAGTTGTCTTCAAGGTGCTTGAGGCTGAGAGTATTATCCCCCTGTTAGTTTTGAAGGTGTCAGGCTGTAGGACACCAATGATGGCTTGTTGGGAACTAGACTCAAACCTGGTAGGAATGGTCACTGGGACTTATATAGGTGATGACAGCTTGTTGGACAAGAAAGTAGGTCTCCTAAGGCCCAAATGCACAGGGTGGATTAACCCATGTGGGTCAAGTGGAGTTGGCATAAAAAGGACCATGCACTGGAGTAGGTGAAGGGTAGACCTGTCTTGTGTTGGGAAGGGACCCGTACTCTAGTGGAATTGATCTGAACTTGGGTGCAGGTGGTGCTCAGGTTAATTTTTGTTGGTTTGGGTGAAGTAGCAGCTACCCAGAAGAGTTGTTTTGTAAACTCTTGTTTTTAGAAAATTCCACTTAGTTATAGCGCCACCTAGTATGAAGTAGCTGTAAAGTTTTGGGGGCCCCAATTGTCCAAATTTAAAAACCACCCAAGCTTCCCTGTACCAGTTTTTAAAAAGGGGGAATTAGTTTTCCCCCTAATTTTTAAAAGTGTGTGTGCCCTCATTAAAAAACCTCGGCCCAGGGCCCTTTTAAAAGGGCAAGTCCCCCCCATGGGTCCTGCTGGGCCCGATTTAGTTTTCGTTATTATTTTGGGAAAACAAACCCAAAGGAAAACCCTCCCTTAGTTTACCATTAGTCGGGAAATTTCTTTTTGTGCTCTACCTATTGTTCCAGCATTTCTTTCTAAAAAATGAGACCCCCAAATTTGGTTTCCCCTGTTCCCTCCAAAGTTTCGGGTATGGGTGTTTTCCCCGTTAAGGGAAACCCGGTGTTTTCCTTGAGGATCTCCCAAGGGAAAATTGCTAAAAGGGAAAACAGGGAAAAGGGGACATTTGCTTTTTATGGGGGAGGCAGGGATGATAAACTCCCCGTCTGCAGCGACCGATGGCTGAAAGAGTTATTCACGAAATAAAATTAAATTGGGATTTAAACCCCCGGTCTCATGCCTGGACCCGCTCTGATTACAATACAAGTTTAATTATGCAAAAGGAAATGTGTTTTCACTCTTCGTCTTTGCCAGCTGTTTTAAGAGCACACATTTAAAGAGGATTTCACGTGGAATGCAATCAGCCTCCCGGTATAAATACAAGATTAGGGGTGATTTAAAAGTTTTAAAAAAAAAAAAAACATCTTTTTAAATCAGTTTTTGGGTTTAAGGGGAAAAAATGTTTACAGTCTCATCATCCAACCTGGATGAGTCGACTGCTGGTTAACGGGAGCGATATGATCTAAGGGCCGCACAGCAAAACTCAGAATGGCCCACATCCCACTGAGAGCTCCACCGCAGGTACTGGGACTTTATTGAAGGGGCTTTACCCCAAAGTGATGGATGTGTCACCACTTTATACTCGGTGGGGCCCTGACCATGGGGAAGACAGAGGAAGACAGTGCAAGGGGCACAGAGTTCTTTTCATTTTCACAATTGATTGGAGCCCTAGGGGTCAGATCCATACAAATTTCATAAAACCCCAAAATTTTTCAGAGCTAAGCCCCTTTTCCCCCTCAACATTAACCCTTTATTCACGAGTTTCAGTTTTCCCCCCCCTTTTTAAAATAAAAACCCCCTATAAAATCACAGAGTAGCTTTTTCCCCCCTTATCAATATAAACCTAATATCCGGGAGCTAAAGGGCCTTTCCTTATCATTTAACCCTTTTATATCACAGAGCTCAGTCCTCTCCCTTATCATAAAAAACCCCTTTTTATAAACAGAGGTCAGCCCCTTCCTCTATCATAAAACCCCAATTTTACCCACAGGGGTAGCCCCTTCCCTATCTTAAAACCATTTATATCACAGAGCTAAGCTTCTCTCCCTCTATCTTAAAACCCCTATATATCACAAAATCAGTCCTCCCCTCTATCATATAACCCTATAAAATCACGAGTTCGGGCTCTCCCCCTCTATCATAAAAACCCCCTATATATCACAGGCTCTGCTTCTCTCTATCTATCATAAAAACCCTATATATCACAGAGCTAAAGTTCTCTCCTCTTATTAACCTAATATATCACGAGCTCAGCCCCTCCCCTTTCTTCATAAAACCCCTTTTATATCCGAGCTCAGCTTTCCCCTCTATCATTAACCCTATATATACGGGGTGGGTTTCCTCTCTTCTATCATAAAACCCTATATATAAACAGAGCTCAGCATCCTCCTCAAATCTTAAAACCCCCTATATTTTTTAAAGGCTCAGTTCTCCCCCCTTTATCAATAAATTTTTTTTTTTTATTATCACAGAGTTTCAGCTTCTTCCCTCTGTCATAAAAACCCTATATATAAAGAGTCAGTCCTCTCCTCTACCCATATAACCCTAATATCACAGAGCTCAGTTTCCCCTTTTCCTCCTCAAATATAAAACCCCCTATATATCACAGAGCTCAGTCCTCTCCTCTATCTATAACCCTATTATAAACAGGCTAGCTCCTCTCCCTCAAACCATTTAACCCTATAAAATCACAGATTTCATTCTCTCCCTCCATGACATCCTGCTCTCAGATAAGGCAGAATAAACCACCGGTTCCTTTTAAAATGTTATTTCCATGTCATCTCGCTGGGATATGGCATCACTTTATGATTAGTGTGGATCTCTTTGATATATGGGGTTATAGGATAGAGGTATCTTGCCTCCAGTGCTGCGCATGCGTAGTGACCCAAAATCAGTTTTTATTGTCCTCCCCCCATCTTTGCAGCTGCTGTTTTGCGCACATGTCCACCGGGGGGGGAAAAAAAATTTTTTGGGTTTTGGTGTAATTTGGGGGGGCCCCCCCTTTTTTTTTTTTTTTTTTTAAAAAAAGGGGGGGGGGGGGGGGGGCCGGGGGGGAAACCCGGGGGGGGGGGGGGGCCCCAAAAAAAAAAATTTTTTTTCCCCCCCCTTTTAAAGGGGGGGGGAAAAACCCCGGGTTTTCCCCCAAAAAATTGGGGTTTTTTGGGGTAGGGGTTTTTGGGAAACCGGGAAAAACCCCCAAGGCCCCCGGCCTTTAAGGACCCAAAAAAAGGGGTTTAACCCTTGAAAGGGAAAAAAAATTTGGGAAAATTTTGGGGGGGGAAAAAAAATTTTGGGGGAAAAATTCCTTTAAAAAAGGGGGGGGGGAAAGGCCCAAAAAAATTTTAAAAAACCCCTTTTTTTTAAAAAAAAAAAAAAAAATTTTTTGGGGGTTTAAAAAATTTTTTGGGGGGGGGAAAAAAAAAAAGGGGGGGCCAAAAAATCCCGGGGGGGGGGGGAAAAAATTTTTTTTTAAAAAATTTTAAAAGGGGCCCCCCAATTTTTCCCCCTTTTTTAAATTTTAAAACCCCAAAATTTTTTTTGTTTGGGAAAAAAAACCCCCCTTTTTTTTCCAAAAAGGTAGGGGGAAAAAAAATTTTTTTAAAAACCCCCCGGGGGGGGAAAAAAATTTGGGGTTTTCCAAAACCCCCCTTTTGGGGAAAAAAAAAATTTTTTTTTTAAAAAAAAAATTTTTTTTTTTTTTTTCTTTAAAAAAAAACCCCCCCCCCAATTAATTTTTTGGGTTTTTAACCTTTTTTTTTGGGGTTTTTTTTTTTAAAACAATTTTGAATTTTTAAAATTTTTTTTCCCCAAAAGGGGGGGTTTTTTTTTTTTTGGGGGGGAAAAAAATTTTTCCCCCTTTTTCTTTTTTCCAAATTTTTTTTTTTTTTTGGGGGGGGGGTTTTTTTAAAATTTTTCCCGTTAAAATTTTTTTTTTTTTCCGGCGGGGTTTTTAAAAGGGGGGAAAAAACCGAGGGGGAAAAGGGGGGGGGCCCCCTGGTTAAAAAAAAACCCAAATTTCCCCAAAATTTTAAAATTTTTTTAAAGGGGGGGGAAAAAAACCGAAATTAAAAAAAAAAAAAAAAAAACCCCCCGATTTAAAAATTTTTTTTCCCAAAAAGGGGAAAAAAAAAAGGCCTTTAAAAAAAAAAATTTTTTTGGAAATTTTTTTTTTTTTGCCCCCCCCCAAAAAAACCGGAAAATTTTTAAAAACCCCTTTTTTAAAAAAAAAATTCCCTTTAAAAAAAAAAAAAGGGCCCCAAAAAAAATTTTTTTTAAAAAAAAAATTTTTTTTTTAAAAAAAATTTGGGGAAAAATTTTTGGGGCCCAAAAAAAAGGGGGAAAAAAACCCAAAAATTTTTTTTTTAAATTTTTCCCTTTTTTCCCCCCCCGGGGGGGGGTTAAAAAAAGGGGGGGGTTTTTTGGGAAATTTTTTTAAAAAAAAGGGGGAAAACCCCAAAAAAAGGGGGGGCCCCTTTTTTAAAAGGGGGGTAAAAAAAAGGGGGTTTTTTTTAAAATTTTGAAAATTTTTAAAAAAAATAAGGGGGAAAAAAAAAAAGGGGGGGAAAAAACTTTGGGTTTTTTTTAAAAAAAAAGGGGGAAATTTTTAAAAAAAAAATTTTTTTTTTTTTTTTTCTTTCCCCCCGGGGGGGGGGAAAAAAAAAAAAGGGGTTTTTGGGGGTTTTCCCCCCGGGGGGGGGTTTTTTTTTTGGGGGGGTTTGGGAAAAAAAGAAAAAAAAACCCCCAAAGGGGTTTGGGGGTTTTAAATTTAGGGTTTTTCCGGGGAAAAAACCCCCTTTTTTGGGGGGGGAAAAATTTTGGGGGGCCCGGGAAAAGGGCTAATTTTTTCCCCCCAAAACCGGGGGGGAAAAAAAGGGTTTTTAAAAAGGGGTTTTTTAAAAGGGGGTTTTTAAATTTTGGGGGAAAAAAAAAAAAAAATTTGGGGGGTTTTTTTTTTTTTTTTTTTTTAAAATTTTTTTTAAAAAAAAAAAAAAGTATTTTGGGGTTTTTTTTTTCCCCAAATTTTTTTCCCCTTTTTTTTAAAAAAAATTTTTTTTTGGGGAAAATTTTTTTTTAAAAATTTTTTTTTTCCCCCCGGGAACCTTTAAAAGGGGGGGGGCCCAAAAATTTGGGGGGTTTTTTGGAAAAAACCCCAAAAATTTTTTTTTTAAAAAATTTTTTATGCCCCTTTTTCCCCCCCTTTCAAATTTTTTCCCCCCGGAACCCCAAACCCCTTTCTCCCCTTTTTAAAAAACCCCCCCATTTTTTTTCCCCCGTTTTTAAAGGGGTTCCCAAAATTTCCCAATTAAAAAATTTTTTTCCCCCCCCCCCCCCAAAAAAAAAGGGGGGCCCCCCCAAACCCAAAAAGGGGGGAAAAAAAAAAAAATTTTTTAAAAAAATTTAAAATTTTTTAAAAAATTTTTTAAAAAGGGGGAAAAATTTTTTTTTTTTTTAAAAAAAATTTTTTTTTTTTTTTTTAAAAAAATTTTTTTTGGGGGTTTTCCCCAAAAAATTTTTTTTTTTTTAAAAAGTTTTTAAAAGGGGAAAAAAAAAAGGGTTTTTTTTAAGCCAAAAGGGGGAAAAAAAGGGAAAAAAAAAAAAGGGGGGGGGTTTTAAAAAAAAAGGGGGGAAAAAAAAATTAAAAAAACCGGGGAATGGGAAAAAAAAAAAATTCCCCAAAAAAAAGGGGCTAAAATTTTTTTGGGTTAAATTTTTAAAAAAAAAAAAAACCCCAAAAAAACAAAAGCCCAAAAACCCCCCAAAACAAAGGGGTTTTTGGGGGGGGGACTCCCCCGGGCCCCTTTTTTTTTGGGGGGGGACTGGCCCAAACCCTTTTTCCCCCCTTTGGGTTTTTATTTTTGTGGAAAAAAAAAGGGGGTTTCCCGGGGGGCCAAAAAACCCTTTTAAAAAAAATTTTTTGGGGAAAAAATTAAATTTTTTTTCCCCCTTTTTAAAAAAAGGGGGGGGGGGGAAATTTTTTTTTTCCCCCGAGAGGCTCACACAAGCTGACACACAGATGGGGCTTATAAAACTCCATCAGGGGATACCTGGGCATATCAGGGGTGCTCCTGAGCAGTTCGGGGGTCTTCCCAAGGACAAGACTAAAATCTTCCAGAAGTGGGATATAAAAGGTTGGCAAGTATGTGGGATTTTTAAGGTATTGTTTAGCATTTTTATTATTTTTGGGCACTGCCATATGTACTGAATTTTTTACTTGAGGTTGTAGAATAGTCAGGTAAAGCGCACATATGTGTATTTATTAAGAACATCTGTCTACGATGGCAAGCTGAGGGCTTCTCCAACAGATTGGATGTGCTTAGATAAGTAAGATGTCACTAATCATGTCAACCAACTGGTGGTGAGAGGTAATGGGCACAACATTGTCATGCGAGGTGACATGCTACCTGTCGCTCTATCCAATTAACTAACTCTGGAGAACCAGCGATGTCTTAATAGAATGACAAGGAGCGGGAGTGAGGAATGGTAAGAACATGAAAAAAGACTCATCCAAAAATAGGGAGCTAAAACTTCCCTGTTGTTTTTGGATGTAGCTTTTCAGATATGTTTTATGATACAAAAGGTCTACTGATAATAATCTAAAGAAGCCCAAAAAAGTTCTTGCTTCACATAATCCATCTCACCAGTGGCATTGTATCCTGGGGAAGACGGACTGAAACCCACAGACTCGGTGATAAGTGTGTTATATGGACTGCTGCCGACACGACTCTGCAGCACAGGATTTGTCAGCAAGTGGTTTCCCATTGTGCCTAGAGGAGACAACAACAAGAGTCAGCAGTCTGGACTTGGAGTAGTCTGAAACAAACCCGTATAATCCCATGTAGACCTGTAATGATGGACACACACCTCTATTCAAAGTCGGGGTGCTGTTTAGATCTCCAGCAATGAAGGAAGATTCTGTCTGTTTCCTTACGGTATCGTTCCACATCCTGCGGATCCGGCTCTGGGTATAGTATCGACTGTTAACAGTAGACTTCAGGGTTCCATGTTCGGCTCCTGGGCCCCTCACGCAACAATATGAGTGTCTCAGACACTTACTGTATTCCTTATGTACCTACAAGGGTCATGGATACACAATATTAACAAAGAGACAGCTGGTAGGAACGAACTGAACTAGTAATACTACTAGGACACCCTGAGCCTCACTCCTTGGCGATAGTCATATTAGTGGGGTTGCTGGTATATCAATAGGATAAGCCATCAATGTCTGAAAGTTGCTGGTCCAACCTCTGGTATGCCCAGCTGTGCTCAGAACTTCCATTGATTTCAATAGGAGAGTCCCAACCACCTTCAAAATGGAGAGGTTTCTAAAAATAGTTGCGGGTCCAAGAGGTGAAACCCACGCCTATCAGACATTGATGGCCTATCTTATCGAGAGGCCAGAACTGTCTATGGTGGGAATATCCCTTTAATATAGAGTATAATACAAAGATTAATATGTGTATTCAGGCTGCAGTGGTAGAGCTCTGGAGCTTGGACGGTCTGCCCTGACCATATTGCCTGGTCTTGACTACACCTCTGTCTGACCTCTGTGTATCACGCTGTACCCTGGCCATCACTGTGAGTGATCACGTCAGGTGTAGTGACCTGGGAGTCCCCCGCAGCAAAGCCCAACCGGCCTTGCGGTGGGTGCTGGTGAATAACCGGGGGCTCCTTAGACTACGCTCTCTGACATATCTCTTACCATCTTCTCGCAGTGACCCAGAGGATCTACTTTCCATCACTTGTGATGATACTGTTGAGCAATTGCCTTTCTGATATATAAGCAAGTGAGATATTTTCCAGAAAAGAAAACTATGTAATAGAAGAGATTATTTTTTTTCTATAGGAGATTTCTTTCTCTGGAGGAAAGCTCATTTGCATACTTTTCCCCCATGGACCATTGCTTGAAACAAAGTCTTGATACAGTAAATGGGTCTCTTCCGTAAGAATCAGTACCTTCCTGAGCTATGTGTTACATGACAGAGAAATACTTTGTGTTGGATCTGTATGACAAAAGGAGGTGTGTGCCGGTTAGTGAGCTTCGAGTGTAGCTGTTTTCTAGGTTTCTGCAGAGCATAATTGTAGTGGAGTGGCTTTCAGCTAAGGCCATATTATTTGTGAGACACCCCGCAAGCCTCATGTTGCAGATGTTTGGCATTGCATGCTAACCTTCTTCTGGAGAGCACAGTGGAAGATAAAGATGAACAAGCCCTGCAGAGCATTGAAGGTAGTAAAGAGGTACGCCAGGACCAGAGACTCTTTATTGATGAACAGAAGGCCGAATGCCCAAGTAAGACCAAGAAGGAAGAGTAAGGTGACAGCTCCCAAGGCCCAGGACCTAAGGAAGAAAGAAAGAACATATGTTCAAGAAGGTAATGAAGGAAAAATCATGGGTTATAAATAAGAGGACACAAGCTAAAAGAAGTAGTAGTAGGGTTTGCTGAAGGCTCACTTTATGTTCTCCAATCGACTGGAATCCGGCTTCAGGACAGAAGAGGAGCGCAGCATCTTGTGAAGAGTGACCAGGAGGATAAGAAGGTTCACCTAGAGAGAAGGAATACGCGCTTACCATGGATGTAATTATAGCCAAAGGATGATGGGTCCCAATCAGGTACAAGAGCGTTGTATGGTACCATTCTTTAGGGTATACCAAGATGGTGGCTCACTGCTACCTATCACTAATGTGTGGCTTCTCTCATATATGGCGGCTATAGTTCATGACTTTAATTATTACTACTTGTGCTGTTTCAGTTTCCTATTACCAGCTGGTGGGAGCCCTTCTTATTTTGCTTTGGATCCCTAATTTTAGCTACCCCACTGGTGCCTAACCCATTACTGACATTTCCTCTTTATGCACAGCACGGCATCAGTAAGAGGGTTAGGAATGGGCTAAGGCCATATGCGTCAGGTAATGGCTGTTAGTTACTACCGGGAACTATTGCTAGTGGACGGAATTGGAGATAACTCTGACTCTGCCCATTTAACTCCTTAGATGCTTCGCTGAACACGACTGGGCCAAATTAGGGATTCAGAAATGGTGGAGGTGCCAACTAGTTTTCATGGCAGGCAGGAATGGCTGGCGTCTTACTACTCCTATTATACCACCCTGCCTTAGGTCAAGTACTCTAGAGGGACAAAAAGTACAAATAAAAAAAAAAGTTTTGAAAAACATAACAAATATACTTGAAGTTCCTCTTTAGCCATTTTACAAATAAAATAATAATAATAATAATAATGAAACATAAGTGGTATTGCTGTGTTTGTACAGGTCTGATCTATTAGGGTATGTTCACACAAATCTCGCCCATATTAGAGTGCAAATACGCAGTGAAATGCGCGCCAAAATTACATCGTGTGAACTTAGAACATAACGATATTAAAACAACAGAAACAAAATACACAATGCCAAAATTGCATTTTTTCCGTCACTTCACATTCAAACAATTGGAATAAAAACTGATCAAAAAGTCGCATGTATCCTAAAATTGCACCAATTAAAATCAGCCCGCAAATAATGAGCCCTTACTTTATAGGGCTATAGATTAAAAAAAAAATTGTTTTGGTTTCAAGATGGCACCACAATGCAAATTTAAAAATTAAAAAGATTTTTTTTTAAATACTAAAATGGAATGAAAACTCTACCAATTGTAACGGGTATGGTGGATTCGCTGGACCTCCGCTAGCGTTGGTAAAAGCCACGTCAGGGAACGGAGTCTAAGTAGCCCCCGGTTTTCACCAGAGCCCGCCGCAAAGCGGGATGGACTTGCTGCGGCGTGAGGCTACCAGGTCGTTACCCCTGACGTGACTTGCTAGCGATGGCGGCCGGGGTAGTGCGTGGTACAGAGTCGTAATCCGAAGGCGTAGTCGGGGACAGGCAGAAGGTCAGGGCAGGCGGCAGAGGTTCGTGGTTAGAGACGGGCAGACGGTCAGGGCGGGCAGCAAACAGGCAAGGTCAGGAACGTAGCAAACGGACTGGTACACGGGCGATCAGAACAGACTCTCAATACACTCAAACTAACTGGACGCACACCAACGAACTGGCAAGGTGTGTTGGGGGCGTGTACCTTAAATAGGACCAGCGCCCAGCAACAACCAATTACTGGGGCGCTGGCCCTTTAAATCCTGACCAGCCGTCGCGCGCGCGCCTAGGGACACGGGCACGCGCGCGGCGGCCGGAACAGACAGGGGCAGCGTTCACCGGAGCGTGGCTGGTAAGTGCCGGCGCCCGGGCAGCAGGGAGAGGGGCGCGGGCAGCCGTGGCACCCCCGCCCAGAGCCCGGGCAGCCGGGAGATTGGCGCGGGCAGCCGCGGCACCCGCGCCAGGAGCCCTGCAGACAGAGGGGAGACCGCGGGGCGCAGCGGTGCCCGCGGCTCCCATGACAGTACCCCCCTCCTTAGGTCTCCCCCTCTGTTTTGGAAACCTAGCACGGAGGTCAGAGGACAGGTTGGCCTCAGGTTCCCACGAACGCTCCTCAGGCCCGAACCCCTTCCAGTCGATAAGGAAGAACCGCTTCCCCCTCACTGTCTTCTCCGCCAGGACCTCCTTGACCTCAAAGATGTTATCAGAATCGGCCACAGGAGAAGGCGAGACAGATCTACGGGAGAAGCGATTCAGCACCACAGGCTTGAGGAGCGAGACATGGAAGGAGTCGGGGATACGCAGAGTGGGAGGCAAGCGGAGCTTGTAGGACACCGGATTTAACTGCCGAAGTACCACAAAAGGGCCCAAGTACTTGGGACCCAGCTTGTAGCTGGGCACTTTGAAGCGAATGTACTTGGCAGATAGCCAAAACCCTGTCACCCGGCTTAAATATGGGCGCCGGTCTCCGGTACCTGTCAGCCTGGGCTTTGATACGAGAGGAGGCCCGTAGAAGGGCCTGACGTGTGACCTGCCAGAGAGACTTGATGTCCCGTACTTGGGCATCCACGGCGGGAACGTCACACGAAGTAGGCAGAGGGAGAGGCGGGCGGGGATGTAGCCCAAGGACAACAAAAAAGGGAGAGGCTCCTGTGGACTCAGAGTCCAAGGAGTTGTATGAAAATTCCGCCCAGGGGAGGAGGTCCGACCAGTTATCCTGGCGGGCGGAAACAAAATGTCGTAGGTAGGTCCCCACCACTTGGTTTGACCCCTTCTACCTGCCCGTTGGTTTGAGGGTGATAGGCCGACGAGAAGTCCAGCTGGACCCGTAATTGAGTACACAGAGCCCGCCAGAATTTAGACACAAACTGGACTCCTCTATCAGAAACTATATGTAACGGGAGCCCATGTAGACGAAACACGTGCTGGAAAAAGTGTTGGGCCAATAAATGGGCGGAGGGTAACCCGGGCAGAGGGACAAAATGGGCCATTTTAGAGAACCACCCAAATGACTGTATTACCCGATGAGGCCGGGAGGTCGGTAATGAAGTCCTGGCGTTATGGGACCTAGGACTTTCAGGCACTGTGAGTGGTAGTAGTAGACCGAGGGTCTGAGGCGAGGGACCTTGTTGCGAGCACAGGAGGTGCAGCCAGGACATAATCTCTAACATCATGAGCCAGGGTGGGCCACCAGTAATAGCGGGAGATTAACCGCAGAGATTTATGCACTCCAGGATGGCCAGCAGCACGGGAAGAGTGTCCCCACTTTAGAATACGAGGCCGCATGGCCGGGCGGACATAAGTCTTTCCCGGAGGTGGGTGTTTAAGCTCCACGGGGGCTGCCGTGAGGAGCCGTTCTGGAGGGATTATATGCTGCAGAGGTGCTTCTGTGCCCACAGTGTCAGAGGATCGAGAAAGGGCATCCGCCCTGACGTTCTTCTCAGCTGGCCGAAAGTGAAGGAAGAAGTCAAAGCGGGCGAAGAAGAGGGACCACCTGGCTTGACGAGGATTTAGACGTTGAGCAGATTGAAGATAGAGGAGGTTCTTGTGATCTGTGAAGATTTCGAAGGGGTGGCGAGCCCCCTCCAACAAATGCCGCCATTCTTCTAGGGCCAATTTAATGGCCAATAGTTCACGATCTCCAATAGAATAATTTCGCTCGGCTGGCGTGAAGGTTCTTGAGAAGAATCCGCAAGTACGCAGTTTTCCGGAGGCAGACTTTTGCAAGAGGACAGCTCCGGCACCTACAGAAGAGGCGTCCACCTCTAGAACAAACGGACGCAGTGGGTCCGGGCGAGATAGCACAGGGGCCGAAGCAAATGCGGACTTGAGATGCTCAAAGGCTTCTTGAGCTTCGGGAGACCAGGATTTGGGGTTGGCGTTTTTCTTCGTCAGTGCCACCAGCGGGGCCACGAGCGTGGAGAAATGTGAGATGAACTGTCTGTAGTAGTTCGCAAAGCCCAGAAAACGTTGGATAGCCCGAAGACCCACTGGTCGAGGCCACTGTAGAACTGCAGACAGTTTAGAAGGGTCCATCTGGAGTCCTTGATCCGAGACTATGTACCCCAGGAAGGGCAACGAAGTGCGCTCGAATAGGCATTTCTCTAATTTGGCATACAACTGATGGTCTCGGAGACGTTTGAGCACCAGGCGGACGTGATGGCGGTGAACCTTCGGGTCCGGAGAGAAGATCAGGATGTCATCCAAGTAAACGATGACACAGACATAGAGGAGGTCGCGGAAGATATCTCGTTGACGAAGTTCTGGAAATGGCCGGAGCGTTTGCAAAGGCCAAAGGGCATGACCAGATATTCGAAGTGGCCATTCACGGGTGTTAAAGGCTGTCTTCCATTCGTCGCCTTCCCCGAATACGAATCAGATTATAAGCACCACGAAGGTCCAATTTAGAGAAAATTTTTGCGCCACGTAGGCGGTCAAATAGCTCTGAAATCAAAGGCAGGGGATATCGATTCTTTATGGTTATCTTATTTAGACCACGATAATCGATACAGGGTCGGAGGGTTCCATCCTTCTTTTCGACAAAGAAGAATCCAGCTCCCGCAGGTGAGGATGACTTGCGTATAAATCCATTGCGGAGAATATACTCCGACATCGCCTTTGTCTCCGGGACCGAAAGAGGGTAGACTCTGCCTCGGGGAGGCGTAGTACCGGGTTGCAGATCGATAGGGCAGTCGAGGGGCCGGTGCGGGGGCAGAGTTTCGGCTTGTCTTTTCGGAGAAGACGTCGGCAAAGTCCTGTAAGGAGCAGGCAGACCTTGCAGAGACTTCGAAGGTTTTGCAGAAGCAGACCGCAGAGCAGGGCGGAGTGCCACCAGGCATCGAGAGTGACATGCCGGGCCCCAACGAAGGATCTCGCCTGTGTTCCAGTCTAGGATCGGAGCATGGTCTTGCAACCAGGGAAGGCCCAGAAGGATCTCAGAAGAGGAACGAGGCAGCACGAGGAGTTCACCCTTTCCTGGTTGTAGCGCGCCAATCTGCAGTGGTGAGGGGGCGCAGTGCAGAACCGAATGGCATCCTTGAGGCATTCGCCACTGACAGAGGAGACAAACATGGTTTTCTGCAGAGGGGTCACTGGAAGCCGGAACTTAGACACCAGTGCATGGCTAATAAAGTTACCAGCGGACCCTGAGTCCAGGAAGGCGGTGGCCTGAAAGGTACTGTCAGGCGAAGTTCCACAACGTACCGGAATGGTCAGACGGGGAGAGGCCGCACTGACACCTAGGGATGCTTCCCCTGCGAGCCCCAGGTGAGAGAGGCTCCCGGACGCACCGGACGGCCCCCCAAGAAGCGGCCGGCGTGGTCGAGTAGACTCGCGTTGGAGACGGAGCTCTTGTTGTCTCTCCGCCAAGCGAATGTCGATCCGGTGGCCAGCCGAATCAATTCGTCCAGAGAGGATGGCAGATCCCGAGCCGCGAGCTCATCTTTAACGCGTCCCGAGAGGCCTTGCCAGAAAGTCGCCACCAGAGCCTCGTTGTTCCAGTCGAGTTCTGAAGCTAGCGTACGGAACTGCACAGAGTACTGTCCCACAGTGGAGTCACCCTGACAGAGGCAAAGCAAAGCAGCAGCCGCGGACGAGGTACGGCCAGGTTCCTCGAAGACAGTGCGGAATCCCTGGAGGAAGCCTTGCAGATTAGCCCGTGAGCGGATCCTCCTCGATCCCATAGCGGGGTGGCCCAGGCCAGAGCTTCGCCAGTTAGGAGGCTAATAATGAAGGCCACTTTAGCCCGCTCAGTGGGAATTGAAGTCCAAGCAACTCAATGTGGATGGAGCATTGAGGAAGCCTCTGCACTTCACACATCATAGAGAGAGGGGAGTGGGAGATGCAGAGAAGGTCCCGGTGAAATTGCAGGGGCAACAGGTGCTGGCGAGACGGTAGCAGTCGCAGATGGCGGTAAACGGACTGCAAGATTCTGCATCATGGCCACGAGGTGGTCGACACGCTGACTCTGCTGGGCGACAGCCGTCGCAACATCCCGGAGTTCAGGCAGAGGTACCCTGGCGGAATCCATGGCCAGTTCGTACTGTAACGGGTATGGTGGATTCGCTGGACCTCCGCTAGCGTTGGTAAAAGCCACGTCAGGGAACGGAGTCTAAGTAGCCCCCCGGTTTTTCACCAGAGCCCGCCGCAAAGCGGGATGGACTTGCTGCGGCGTGAGGCTACCAGGTCGTTACCCCTGACGTGACTCGCTAGCGATGGCGGCCGGGGTAGTGCGTGGTACAGAGTCGTAATCCGAAGGCGTAGTCGGGGACAGGCAGAAGGTCAGGGCAGGCGGCAGAGGTTCGTGGTTAGAGACGGGCAGACGGTCAGGGCGGGCAGCAAACAGGCAAGGTCAGGAACGTAGCAAACGGACTGGTACACGGGCGATCAGAACAGACTCTCAATACACTCAAACTAACTGGACGCACACCAACGAACTGGCAAGGTGTGTTGGGGGCGTGTACCTTAAATAGGACCAGCGCCCAGCAACAACCAATTACTGGGGCGCTGGCCCTTTAAATCCTGACCAGCCGTCGCGCGCGCGCCTAGGGACACGGGCACGCGCGCGGCGGCCGGAACAGACAGGGGCAGCGTTCACCGGAGCGTGGCTGGTAAGTGCCGGCGCCCGGGCAGCAGGGAGATGGGCGCGGGCAGCCGCGGCACCCGCGCCGAGAGCCCGGGCAGCAGGGAGATGGGCGCGGGCAGCCGCGGCACCCGCGCCAGGGGCCCTGCAGACAGAGGGGAGACCGCGGGGCGCAGCGGTGCCCGCGGCTCCCATGACACCAATTTGATATCACCGCACCGACCTTCAAAATAAAGATGTCATTTATACTCCACAATACACCAAATAAAAAACGAAACCGCTACAAAAATGGTGCAATTTTTTTTCACGTCCCACCCCACCAAGAATTTTTTAGGGGGCTCACAGTACATTATATGGTACAATCAATGGTACCATTAAAAAGTACATTTTATACAGCAAACAGGAAAAGCCCTCATAGTTTTTTGTAGACAAAATTTTTTAAAAAAGGTATGGATCTTGGAAAGAGGAGAGAAAAACTGAGACATAAAGAAAAATTCCTACGGTCAAAGGGTCTCATATGGGAGGAATGAAAAGATACTGACGTCCCCTGTCCTTGCTTGCCCCTATACTCTTTCAATGCCGTTCCTCAGTCCTGTGCAGTTTCATCATCCACTGGAAGCAATAGATGGCCCCTAACTGGTGTGGCCCAACTGCCCTGGATGGGGCCCCACAGTAATCATATATGCCGCCTTCGTTGTAGATGACCTATTGCAGCCACGCTATGTTATTCACTTAAGGTTACGCATAGCACAATGGTCGGACCTTGAGTTCTGTACTGACTCCTTATCTTACAATTATGTCGGACTGAAAATATCTAAACATACAATAAATGAATGTGGCATTAAGGACTGGAATGTTCTGCAGGTTCTTTCCTACCTCAACATGGGCCTGAATACTGAATTACGAAAATATTTTGCCACAAGTCTATAATGCCCTTGTCACTGCAAGTCTTAGTTTAGTAGAAAACATACGGAGATTGCGACTTATAACGCCGCAGGGCCGATCTACCATCAAAGTTATGCTCCAACAGAGTCAGTCTGCCATCACTTAAAAAATAAAACCCTTAAGCTGTACTGAAAAGTGTATATTAATTAAAATACCTAATTGGTCCTAGGAGAGAACTATTGTCATTTTTCCCCCCTATAATTTTACATTTTTATTACAAGCATCATTTGGTTAAGACCTGATGGTGAAATTAATTTCTCAGATGCAAAGAAGTCAGCAACAGCTGTGCAGTTACTTGTATCCTTCAGAGCTACACATCTCAGTGTGATACATGCAGAGACGAGAGCTTCTCTGAACATCCAAGGTACAGATGTAGCAGGCTGAGCTTGTCATGTGGCTCAGAGTTATCTGTGGTCTTCAAAAGAACATTTAGTATCGTTGGGTATAATCAGGACAACCCCTGGACAAAAGCTCTATTAGGGGATATAGATGTCATCAGTGTTGGACTGGGATGCCCAGGGCCCACTAGTGGAATTTCCTACTGAAGGGCCATCAGTGGTGTTAAACCTAGGTCCCATCAATGAAGTTGATTCTGGGGGCACTCCCTACAACTACTGTACATGCCTCTTATACTCTGCCTATGGCTTTTTGCCTCTTTCTCTCTGCCTTTCTGCCTCTCCCACGGGTCTATATGCAGCTTAAAAGAAACTCCAGGTCTGCCATTCTCAGAGGCCCACCGGGGGTTTTCCCTGTTCTCCTGTAGGCCAGTCCAAGCCAAAATGTCATACAAGCCCCTCGCCTGGAATGCACAGCTCTCTTGCTCTGAAGGACATGACTCTTCTCTTGAATTGGGTGTTTTGTAAAGCTACAGGACTAAATATGTAAGCGGCTATTGACCCATTGATAATAGCCTGGGGTTTCAGCCAGACCCTACATTCAGAAAATATAGTAGCTGTTGCTTCTTTACTACAAGGATCAGTATACTAGTAAATGATCTCATATCCTAGGGACATCTACTTTAATGGGAAAACACCTCAAAATCCCTGAAGAACTCAGCTATTTTGGGCCTTGTATGTTGTGGGATCAAAGGAATGTTAGGTAACATTGAGTATAATCAAGACAACCCCTGGCCAGAAGCCCCATTAGGGTACATGGATGTTGTACAATTTCTTGTTTGGAATGGAGCTTGGACAGCTCTATTGTTGTAAAGAATATGACGCTTCTCTTCAGTTGGGTGTTTGGGGCCTCTCTCATTTTCTTGTGAGGCCCTAATTTGAATTATCCCATTGCTGCTTGACCTGTTACCAACATTTGTCATATATTTACGGAACAGCATCGGTATGGGGTATGGCATGGACTCAAAAGAACGTTAGGTAATGCTAAGTATAGTCAGGACAACCCCAAGAATTTCTCACCTTGAATGGAGCTTGAAAGGACAGCCCTCTTGTTCTAAAGTACATGATGCCTCTCTTGAATTGGGTGCTTTGCAAAGCTACAGGACTAAATTTGTAAGAGCCGATTGCCCATTGATAAAAGTCTGGGGTTTCAACCAGACCCCAGCCTTGGATGTCCTAGGGACATCTACATCTACTGTATTGGGAAAACACCTTAAATCCCCTGAACACCTTTAGTTTACTGAAGGTAGCATCTCCTGGACATTACATCTTTGTAATGTCTCAGCTAGTTACAGAGAAGCTAAATATATGAATCACTGATATAGAACCACCCACGGCATGATGAGACAGAGTGAGTGCAAAACTGCTTGTGACTCAATAAAACAGCATGGTGAGAAAACCCCTTTAATTTAACTTAATTTTTTTACATTTTCAACAAGGCTGTATGGCTGCATACCATTTTGAGGTACAGGAAACGTATCAAATAGCTTTAATACTTTTTGTGTACAGTAGAGGTCAAATATCTGAAATTTCACCATTGCTTGTTTTGGATCCTGCTTTTAAGAGATTGTCCAACCCTTAGAAAAAAAATTAAACTCCAACAAATGTGATAAAATAACAAAGCAAACTATATTCGCTTCTCCAATTGTATGGCAATCCAGCGTAGAATCACAGAAAAAAGGTTGGAAGTAGATTTGATCCCTTTTTTATGTCCGGTGTAGCCTCGGTAGGCGCTCAACTCTCCCGAAGAATATGACGGCTGTAGCCAATCAGCAGCCTTAGCAGTCATATGCCACGCTATCCCTGAGCTGTGACGCCAGTAGTATGTCATGTGACTGCTGAAGCCGCTGATTGGTTACAGCACTCATGTGCCGCCTGGCATTAAATAGAAGCGCCCTGCCCGCCAGACCTTTACACTAGGGAAATGGAGAGGTGAGCTCAATTTTTCTTATTTCATCACATTTGGTGGCGTTTAATTATTATTTTTTTTTTTTTTTTTTAAAGCTCCGATAACCTTTCTAATGACATTTACTGTGCAGTATAAATGACTGTATTCTGCGGTTTATTAGGTTTACAGCAATACCAAATTTATATAATTTGTTTTACTCCTGCACAATAAAAACACTTTTTTAAAAAACACTGACCGCTAAATATAGCCCGCTAGTAGAGTTAATATATGTCATGCTATGTCAAGGGTTATCTACCACATCGGCTCTGCTATATCAGACCACACAGCTGCTATGGGGCACAAAGGCTGGGGTGACTGACTTGCACCCCCCATCTATATCATCATTCATTGTTTCATGCTTGCTCTTGCATCCTTCTACCTGTACATAACTTTCTAAATAAGGGCATGTCCCCACGGCAAGAGTTTTCGGCCGGTTTTTCAGCCGGTTAACGGTTTTGCAGACCGCCTGAAAAACCGTCTGAAAATGAGCACAATGGTGCTCTATGGAAAACTCGTACCGCAGTCAGGCGGAATCTGTGCTTCTCAATGGGAGGGGGAAGGGCTCTTCTCCGCTCATCGCGGAGAAATGCTGCCCCCCCCCACCCTCCTCCCCGCGGCCGTGGGGGCGGCCGCAAAACTGTACAAATATCGTCCGGCAAACCGGCCGGTATTTGTCCTATGCCGTGGGGATGCGCCCTAAGAGACTCTAACCTTCCTCTTCAGAACCTAAGAATCACTAGACACAACTGGAAGGGCTAACAATGTCTTATGGGTTTTAGATCCCACCACGCTGGGGCCACAGCTGTACCTAGATTATGTGGTACTTCTTGCTTTTGCAAGTGTCCCTACCCAAATTGCAACTCCATGAATCCAGCTCACCTCCAGACATAATGGATGACATGTATGAACGGGGCTGCAGCAGAAGTCTTGCGTCTTTTCAGCCTGAAAACTAGCGCTATATCTGTAACCAGGCCCACTCCAATAATCAGGAGCACCCGCGGCACTTTGTAAGGTGCCTGAGTTCGGGAGGCGTGCTGGAAGCGTGGCACTACAACCGTACGATACTACACATTTATAGCTTCAGTACGGAAAATCCAGGTGCATTACTGCTGGAACAGGTAGAGCACTTTAAAAGTGGTTTACCTGAGCCTGAAGTGTCACTTAGCTAGACGTGTGAGCATACTCCTACTGATGGCTGTCAGAGTTCTAAGAAGGGGATTTGTATCTGTTCTAAATTAAGTGCCCCCACGGTTTAGGTGTACTGTAGGTGTAACCATTTACCATTACTGATGGTTGTCAGTGCTATAAAGATTATCTTCATTTACTTTCCAGTTATAGACCAGGTGCACCCATGATTTAGCTGCACTGCAGGTGTAACTATTAGGGTATGTTCACACAATGTACTGCGGCACGTACAGTACACGCCACAGTACATTGTGTGTTTTGGGAGCTCGTGCTGATCAGCGCGTACTCCCGAGGCGCGGGGGCGCCGGCCCCATAGATATTCATTACAAACGACGCATATTCACCGCAAGTAATTGACATGTCACATAACTCCCCGCGCGTACAATACGATCGGGGAGAGGAGGCGTAATCCATAGTTCTCTATGAGAGCTATGGATTACCGTAATTATGGGGCGCTTTTCCCTGCGTATTAAGCACAGTACGCCGTGAAATACGCGGCGAAGTGCGCCCCAAAATAAGCCGTGTGAACTTATGATAGTAAGGGTGCTTTCACACAGCGCAGTTTTGGTGCAGTTTTAACTGCGCTCCAATTAAACTGCCGCAGTACATCATGTGTCTCGGGAGCTTGCGCTGATCAGCGCGTACTCCCGCGGCGCCGTGAATAAGTGACATGTCACTTATCTCTCTGCATGTACAATGCAATCGTATTGTGCGAGTGGGTAGAGGAGGGGTAATCCATAGTTCTCTATAAGAACTATGGATTACCGTAATTTCGACGCGCATCTCGCCTGCATTAGAGCACAAATATGCGGAGTAATGCGTGCCGAAAGTGTCCCGTGTGAACATACCCTAAGGGTGCTTTCACACAGAGCGATTTTTGTGCAGAAGTGTACAGCATTAACAAACAACGCATCCAAAAGTGTGTCAAAATCGCACCAAAAATGCACCGTGTGAAAGCACCCTCAGAGCTCTACCAGAGTTGGTGCATCTATAGATCAGGCACACCTATGATTCAGGTATACTACGGTATAACTATATAATAGTCTTGCTGTCAGAGTTTGATGAAGTATACCTTCATTCATTTTCTCGTTTCATGGTTTAGGTGCAATGCAGGTCCAACTATTCATTTTCACTGACAAATGTCAGTGAAGTTCTATGAAGGTTAGTGTATCTTAGTCCGGCTATTGTAGGGTACTAAGGTTCTTTTATAAGAGTTAATACAAGTTATATTTTAGTTTTCTATTTTGTTAATTTACAATAGTCTGGGTGGTAGTTAGGAAATGTATATTATTAGTTACCTTAGGGCAAATTGTAGTTTCCTTTCTTATTAATTTCTACCATCTAACCACTATTTTGGGGGAATTTTCAAAACAATTTTGGTCCTTTGCAGAGGCGGGCACCGGTTCCTCTTTTATGATGGAACCTACTGACTACAATGGGGTCCATTGAGTTTCCATCATGTTGTCCACCATTTTAACAGAAAGAATAGTGCTCCACGCTGCACTATTTCTTCCGCCATTGTTGATGGAATCTGTGCCGGAGGCTCCGAATGGCTTTGAACCAGTCCTAACCTGTGTTATGTTATACAATCTGTGTGGAGGTAATGACTCCATGTGGTAATAGCATCAAAATTATAGCATCTTGGATCTTTTTATCAGCAAACTTCAGCTGGTAGCAGCATGGCTCCACAACGCAGTCTACAGTATGTCCATAGTGACTTTCTTGTCAGTAGCTAAAGACCTATACAATTTTAATATTTCTCACAGCTGGTGGTTTGCTGCAATTGTATTGTTTCCAGACAATCCTTAATGAGCTGACGACCCTGGACTCCGGGCTGATACATTGTCGCAAACTGTCATAACGGGAAGGAGATTTCTACTGGCTGACGTATTTAGCTTACAGAGAGCCGTCTAGACCATGGTATTCACTTCTCAGCTGGACTAGGTCTTTATGGTCTTCATCCACTGACAGCAAGTTAAGACGTATAAAATAGTGAAGATTTGAAAGACAAATGGGCAGATTTACTAATACCGCCTAATGCTTAACACTAATACCAGACAGTATAAGAATGCGCCAGATTTATGGCACTGGCTTATATGTATGATAAATCTGGCAGATGTTTAGATACTTTTGTCTAACTTTATACCCCGTATTAGTTGGCTTAGTTTGTACGAATAAGTGCACCTGAATTGTGCACATTAAAGGGGTTTTGCCATGAAGGCATTTCATTCCTGATTTGTCCAGCTTCAGCTTTCAGTGTGTTCAAAAGAAGACATTAACCTTCGTCTCACCCATACAACCTAATAGATTGTAAGCTCTTGCGAGCAGGGTCCTCTCACCTTGTGTCTCATCTGTAAGTAGTTTTTCATTGTGCAATGTATGTCTTTTGTCTGTACCTATACCCTCCAAATTGTAAAGTACTGCGGAATATGTTGCCGCTATATAAATAAAGATTATTATTATATATGAATTGTTTAAAGGGGTTTTGCCGCAATCTAGTGTGGACGTGGGATCCTCCAAAATGGGTATTTAATCACTTTTCTAAATATATGTCATAAAAAAAAGTGAAGTCTCTGAGAGCTACAGCCTGACTTGCATGCCCTTTGTTCCCTGACGGTTTACATTAGACATGACCAGGAGCTGATCTGGCCCCGCTTGTGTTGTTTGCTCTTCTTATCTGATGGCCGGGAACATGAACAAGCTTTGAAGGGACTGGGGAGAAAGATCTTTTGTTTTTTGTATAGAGAATCCAATGGTTGTAATGTAATTATCTGAGTAAACATGCAGAGGCTCCCTGGCTCTCTGCTCAGTCCCCCTCCCTCTCCCTCTGCAGCGTTAGTGAAGGAATAAAAGAAGGCTGCCTGCTGAGCTTATCTTCTCTCCTGAGCAAATAAGAGGGAGAAAAACGCATATAGCTAGTGCACAATACAGTTCTCCTATGTGGATTAGCAAAACAATGTTTGCTCAACTACAGAGACTGAGTATCAGGAACATGCATTGGAGGTGGAGTGATGACATCACAGAGGAGATACTTGTTTTTTTTTTTAAACACAGAAACACAACACCCCTTTTTCAAGCCTCAAGAGGGGAGTATCAGCCTTTTAGGTAAGGAAATTACTTCTTGGTAAAACCCCTTTAAATTACATATAATGTGACCCAGCATCACCATGACTTTCCCCACAGTGTAGTCATTTTAGTCAAACAAAGCTCTGTTTCTGTAAAGAGCTGTGAGTAGCTACAATGTAGCTGAGTGGTTAGAACTTCTTCCTTCCAACATAAGGGTCCTAGTTTCAAATTTCTGCAGGAACCAAACATGTTTTTTGACTCAATGCACATATCTGACTGAGGTTTCTTTTTTATTTGACTAATTACTAAAGAGTACAGAGGACAGGAGTAGAATGACAGCACCTGGGGTTGAACACTTGCTCAGCAGTGAGTGTGTGTGATTACTAGGCAGGGAAGAGACTGACAGTAGCTGCCTAAGAAGAGGGGTGATATTCGAGCATGTGTGACCAGGACTGAGGAGTTCTCCTACCTAGTTGTATCCCCTGGAAAGGAGCTGTACACTATGGACCACTAAGGTATTAGCTAAAACAAAAATGGTGCAAAATTTTTAATAATAAGTAATGGTGGAAATGTTTATTATTTAATTTACATGCTTCTCTCATCAATTATACTTAATAGAAAACCCCTTTAATCCATGTCCCTTTGCCAAACATGTCACAAAGTGTCAAACATATATTACATGTGGTGTCAGGTATGTACGCTAGTACTCTGGCACAACTGTCACTGTAAATCTGCTCATAATATATTGGAAAGTTGCATGACTTCCAGTTATACAAAAATATGGAAACCCCTGCCAAGTACAGAGCACATTACTAGGTTGGCTCCATGACATTAATGCAGCTCTGGGGGGTGATAATGATTCTTATAAGGAAGACCCAGTTTGCATAAGGAGTCTTATAAGCAATGCTCCATGGGGAAAAACTACACAAATTAACACTTCATCTAAAGGAAATAAAAAAAGAAACTCTGGCTTTCCGGTGCCTCCTATAGTTAGCTACTAGCGCCACTCGAATCTGCATGTAACTGAACATGCAGAAAGATTCCAGTTTGGATGTTGGAAAAGCAATTTTCTTCTCTTGCATTAACCTACTGCTTTCCATAGCCCTAAGTCGTGGCAATGAGTCTTTTAGGGGTTTTTAAGGATTAATTTACCATTCTGCAGCATTCATAGTTTCATAGTTTCATAGTTTGTAAGGCTAAAAAAAGATGAGACGTCCATCCAGTTCAGCCTGTTGTGCTAAGGTGTTGATCCAGAGGAAGGCAAAAAACCCCCATGAGGTAGAAGCCAATTGTCCTCATTTTAGGGAAAAATTCCTTCCTGACTCCAATCAGGCTATCAGAAAAATCCCTGGATCAATGTCCCCTCTCCTGAATCCTAGACACTATAACTTGTTATATTATTACGCTCCAGAAATGCATTACAGGCCTAGCGGAACTCCGGGCGCAGGGTTACTTCCAAAGTGACACCAAACCAGAAGCCCCATGAGACCTGGAGCACTGCAGAACGGTAAGTTAACCCCCAAAAATCTGTAAAAAAAACCTAAGCCTAAGGTGATGGTCAATTTTTTAGTGATTTACACCAAAAATGAATTTGGGGTAACCTAAAATGAATCGCTTGGATTTAGGTTGAATTTGACATTGACCCAAATCTGAAGCATAACACTAGTACTTACCCTATAGGACCAAAACACATCCTTGAAAGATGACTAGTCAACTAGTAACCTGCTTTCTATTGATGAGGAACAAGAAATTCAAAACAGCTGTCTACAGATGGATGTCTGGTTTGGCTAAACACCTAGTCATGTTTCAAGGCTCTATTGTATGGACCAGACATTGATTTACAGGAAAACTACTATTGGTGGCCTTAGAAAAACAGTTGCCTTCCTTCTGGAGGGGAATATATTTGCAAATATATTTTCCTATAGGGCATTGCTGGCATGATGACTTATGCTAGCTCAGTCACCTCGGTAAGAAATGGTACCTTTCCCATTTCAACAGATATAAAACTGAAAACCAGGAATATCCTCGAATAATTAAATTAGCAGCATTGTAGAGGAGAAAAGAGATAAACAGCAAATATAGTACACTAGTGTATTCTGTCCCACATGCATGCATGCTTAGCTCGCCCAAGTGTGCATGTATTTTCAATAAGGAGTTGAAGTGTCTGGAAGCAGCTTATCTTCTTATCATTGGTGCAACCTCTGCAGCTGCGCAGGGGTCCAGTAGGTTAGGGGCCAGCTCAAATGTAGCAAGCAGCTTCCTATTGGCTACTAGATTGCATGTGTGAGCCAATATATTTCTTAGCTATTGTTTACTAGTAATTTTTGTCATGGAAACAAAATGGGGCATTCTATGATGAGATATTAGACTGTAAAGAGCCCAAATATGATCATTGCACAAGGTCCCCTTCCTGTCTGGGGTTAAAGATGTTGTCTCACTACAACGATTAGCTTTCAACATGCAGGAAACGGTAAATAAAGACTTCTTCCAAATATATTGCTTGGTTTATTTTGCTTTGTTGATGAGATTTTATCTGCTCTGAGTGCACACGAGTTTTTCTAGGTTGCCGCCCTGCTCTCCCCTTCTCTCTTTGCTCTTTGTCTTTTTTTTTTTTTTAAAGCAGGGAGTGACATCACCACAGGTCGGCACACAGGACACTGCTTGAGAAAAAGTGTGTTATCGCTAACAAACAACAGAGATTACTTTTGTTTACTTTGAGCTCTGAAGCGTCTGCTCTATAGCTAACATCTCTCCCGTGAGTGCAATTAGAAGAGCTGTAAATATGGAGCTGATATGCTAACCACTGCTACAGAACCACCCTCAGCCTGACCAGAAATAGACAAGAAGCTTGAATCTAAAACTGTTCTGTGAAACAGCATAGTGAGACAACCCCTTTAAGGTCTAACATGCCCATTCCTACTTTCCCCCACCCCCTGCTTTCGGAGGAGAGTTATGATACCCATATAGACATGTCATGGTTGGCCAGTCCTGATTACTTTGGTATAATATATTTGGTCACCAGTAGAAGAAAAGAAGAAGAGAACAAAGCCACAAATGTCTTATTACTCACAGGGAAGGCTCTCTATTAAATATGGTGCCGACACTATTAAAGAAATCAACATACAATGTACGGTATATAGCAATTTTTTTCCGACTACTTAATGAATATTTATTAAAGGTTAAATTTTATCCTATCCTGGTAAACACTTGTTCTTTTTGTCAAAAACAGGAGACACCAGTATAGAATGCAGATCCCTCAAAGAAGTCCTGGCACATGTATCTATATATATGGTTCTACTTCATGTGAACTGGTGCTTGCCATGTGGGGGACCAGTATTGACCATGATACACGAGGCATGCCATTGACCCATGGGCCTAGTTGTGTTAGGCAGAGCAGAAAATGTGAGAAGAATGCAGTAAAAGGAGAACCAGGAAAGAATGCAGATCCCTCAAATAAGTCCTTGCACATGTATCTAGATATATAGTTCTAATTTATGTGAACTGGTGCTTGCCATGTGGGCCCAGTGTTAACCATAATACAAAAGGCACGCCATTGACACATGGGCCTAGTTGTGTTAGGAAGAGCAGAAGATGTGAGAAGTAAAAGAATGCAGTAAAAGGAGACACCAGGAAAGAATGCAGATCTCTCAAAGAAGTCCTGGCACATGTATCTGTATATATAGTTCTACTTTATGTGAACTGGTGCTTGCCATGTGGGGGACCAGTATTGACCATGATATATGAGGCATGCCATTGACCCATGAGCCTAGAGCAGAAAATGTGAGAAGAATGTAGTAAAAGGAGACACCAGGAAACAATGAGGATCCCTCAAAGAAGTCCTGGCATATGTATCTGTATATATAGTTCTTATTTATGTGAACTGGTGCTTGCCATGTGGGGCACCAGTGTTGACCATGGGTCGAGGCACGCCATTGACCCATGGGCCTAGTTGTGTTAAGCAGAGCAGAAGATGTGAAGTAAAAGAATGCAGTAAAAGGAGACACCAGAAGGAATGCAGATCCCTCAAAGAAGTCCTGGCACATGTATCTATATATATGGTTCTACTTTATGTGAACTGGTGCTTGCCATGTGGGAGACCAGTATTGACCATGATACACGAGGCATGCCATTGACCCATGGGCCTAGTTGTGTTAGACAGAGCAGAAGATGTGACAAGTAAAACCAAGAAAAGAGAAGAAAAGTAAAAAGGAGAGCAAGGAAGATAGTGGCGGATAAAGTTTAGCATTGAGAGTGAGCTAAAGAGAAAGGACACCAATGTCATTACTCACCACAATAACAAGGGAAACCGGGCCAATAAAACTCCAGATGAAATAATTATCAACTCGCAGCCAGCAACTGTGACAATAAGAGAAGCGACAAAGTAGACAGTGAGGAGCATTGATAGAAATGCTGAGAAACAGCTACATCCAGATAAGTAATTAATGAGAGCAATGAAGACACTTGCAGCTACATAGGACGAGCGAGAATGTAAAAGAGCAGAATTACATTGTCTGAAACAATACAAGACAGTCCAAGAGTGCAGTTACATTGATATAGTATAATCTAGACTCTTTGACTTAATGCCTGGAGACTATATAAGACGGTCATAGAATGAAGTTATGTGGATGAGTCACCGCAGAGTGACATGAATATAGACCATTGGGAAGACGAAATATGACTGGAGACAGAAAGTGTAGTTAAAAAGACAAGTAATACCAAGGAAGGAGATGGTGTAAGACAGTTAGGTGACATATCTAGACTATATTAGACCATAGAAGACAGAAGAAGACTCACGCTTTATCTGTGCCATAGCTTCTGTAGTCCACAGCTGCAGAGATCCCTACCACCAGAGCAGGGAACACATAGCCACAGAGGTAGTAGTATTTTCTTCGGGAGTGTTCAGTCTCGAATACTTCCACCAGCATAAGATAGAGCTGAACACCCTCCAGACACAACCACGAGAAAGCCGAAAGGCTGAAGAAATGGAGAAGACCGGCCAAAATGGGACACACCACCTAAAGGAGATACAGCATTGTCATCACCAAGACGAGATTTGGGGAAATGCTGAGACCAAGATGCCAGTAGATGTTTAGGGAAGGAACAAGAAATCAGGTTGGAGCAGTAAATGTCATTGAGTCTATGTACAGTAGATAGTCTTGACAGAAGCTGGGTTTTACCTGGTACTGTGTTTTGTCGATACCAGTAAGGAAGAGAAGCTCAGCGAGGAACAGGCTGACACACAGGTTCTTATGAATGGTGTTTCTGTCAGTCTGAAGGCCTCTCAAGAAGCAGAAGGTGGATATACAGATTCCGAGACACACCAGGGAGATTACTATTCCCACCCATGAGATGACGGAGAGAAGCAACTCATTTATACGACCCTGGTACTAAAAAAAATAACAGAACATCTTGTTATTGAACAAATCCTCCAAGCATCTGTTTTACAAACCTCCCGAAATACAACCAAGCAAGAAACTAGAAGAGCAACAGCGAGAATGTACAGATTGGGCAGTGACAAGTCTGCGCGATCACACTGTGGAATCTCATGTGTCTTCTACATTTTGGCTTAATTTATCCTGATGTAATTTGTGACTTTACATTGGGTATTACACAAAAAAAGGAAACTATCAATCCCAAAAAGCAAAAAATTTATGCTATGTTAAAATTCCAGACTCTTCCAGTTGGAACAATCTGATGTGTAACCCTTGGATGGAATCCGAGGCGATACCTTGGTTTATACTGGAGGATTTTCACTTTTACAAAGGCAGTTTTCACCACTGATTTGGATGCATTTCAATGGGGCTAACCTGTGTCACTACTGCTGGAGCTCAATCCACCAAGGATCCGCTCAGAAGAATTGACATGTCCAGTCTTTTTTTAATGTGGACTCCGACACAGAATCCATGTCCAATTTTTCATTTAAATTCATCATAAAAAATTTACTCTTAGAGCCAAGCTTCAACTGTATAGTAACAACTTAAGGGTTTGTAGAGGATCGGTCCTGTCAGACTAATCTCATCAGCTTCTATGTAGAGGGCAGTTCTAGACTGGATCGGGCTGAGGCACTGGATGTCATATATCTAGATTTTTCTAAAGCATTTGATACGGTGCTACATAAAAGGTTGGTAAGTAAAATGAGAATGCTTGGACTGGGGGAAAATGTGTGCAAGTGGGTAAGCAACTGACTCAGTGATAGGAAACAAAGGGTTGTGATTAATGGTACATACTCAGACTGGATCTCTGTTACTAGTGGGGACCACAGGGTTCAGTAGTGGGCCCTATTCTCTTTAATATATTCATAAATGATCTTACATGGATTGCACAGTGGAATATCAATCTCTGCAGATGACACTAAGCTCTGTAAGGTAATCAACACAATAGAAGATAATGTATTATTACAAAGGGATCTAGATAAGTTGGAGGCCTGAGTAGAGAAATGGCAGATGAGGGTTAACACAGATAAATGCAAGGTTATGCACATGGGGAAGAGAAATCCATTACATGTTAAATGGAAAATCGCTGGGTAAAAGTGAAATTGAGAAGGATTTGGGAATCTTAATGGAAAGTAAACTTAATTGTAGCAGGTTTGCCATAGCAGACTTTTTACAGCATTTCTGCAGGTAAATCTTCAGTGGCAAATCCATTCCAGATTAGAGTTGATTTTTGTGTATTACCCGCTATGAATTTTTGATGCAGAAAATGTAAATTTAAGTAAAATGTTGGAAAACCTGCAGTTCAACAACACTTCCATAGCAAATCCACACTCAAAGTTTCATAGTGGATTTTGACTCCCTCATTGACGTCATATGGGGAAATCTGTGATGTATCCAAAACAGAAATTGACAAAATTTCCGTATGAATTCTTTGCTGATTTTTTCCACAGTGTGTGGATGAGATTTGTCGAAAACTCATCCGTTTAGCTGTCACTGTAATAAGCTGCGGATTTTCCACATGCCAATCCCACTATTTCCATCTCATATTCATCTACCCTTGCAGTGAACCCTATTTTACAAAAAAAAAATCTCATTAGGAATCAAATAGAAATGACAAGTACAAATCATATTATATTAAAGTTATGAAATCTTAATCTAATAAAAAGTACCAAATAAATCATTAAAGTAAGAGCGCTCTCACCATGTCTCTATGGGCCATCAGCACAGCAAAATTAGTTAGATGGTTGCACGCACAGGTTGTGTGTGTCTTGTTAGTATGCAGCAACCGACAACCCTGTGTTGACCAAAAACCCAACATCGAGCGCTCAGAGTAATTCCAGAAGGTGCAGTTGGCATTGAAGTGGTTCTTAGACTGAAAAACATGGAAACATAAGTAAGGTATCTATAGTAGGTAAAGGGGAATAAACTGCTGCCAGGATCCTATCAAAGTGGGTTATTTCCCATAGAAACAAGGATTGGGCATCTTGAAATACAACACCTTCCATAGAGGATGAGCTGGGAGACCCCCAAACATATTAAATAATCAACCTGCCTTTATCTATACAGCACATTGCAAAAAAATATTCACTTAAACCTGAAAAGTCTACTTCACTCTATTCTTCAAGCTCAGCCAAAACCCAATTAAGCTGCTGCTATCACAAAAATGCCTGTTCTGCTGAAATTTTATGATGGGATTTGCCAACAACATTTAATATTTGTGGTCACCTCCGTAGTAATGATCCTCTGCAGGGAAGGAAATGATTTGACTGAGAAACCACATTTTCATTGGTTGAAAATAATCTTTTTGGACCACAGTTGGAACCTTCTTCAGTTGGAGTCTTTCCTTGTTCAATTCCACACCGGTTGGACCAAACTTGTAAAAAAAAGTGGTTTCAGGATGTCTTGAACCCAAGTTTTTCCACTATGACTGAAATGGATGGAACCTCACTGGGGCTCTGCATCCTAGTGGGGTCTCCAAATTATTCTAGGATATAAAGGTGCCGCAGCGTTGGTCTGAATGCATCTACAACATGACCCTAACATTAAATGCAACCCTAAGCCTTACTGTAACCCTAATATCAAATGTGATGTTGAACTGATGCTATAATTAAGGGGAGTATCTAGCCCGAAACGCGTCAGTCACTTGCTATCCTGTCTTCCGTGTGAATATTGCTCAATAAATTGCTGGATCTTATTCTGAAAGGCTGCATTTCCTGTTTCATACATTTTCCAAGTTGGGGTGTGCTGGCTGGTTGCACACGTCTTCGTGCCTCTCAGAGTCTAACACCGGTGAGCTGGAGTGTCCTTCTACATTGTTGAACTGAAAGTGATGTCGGACCAACAATCTGACGGGGCCTGGGGAACAGATAAGTTAAACCATTCAAAACCAGCATATATATAAACAGGTCTCTCTGTATTCACCTTAATCATACGGATTTCAGACGACATCCAATCCGCTATCGTAGCTAGAAACGCGTTAGCTGATTTTTTAAAGGGGTTGTCTCACTACAAGGTTTACTTTTTATGTTAAAGATCTTGCAAAAACAAGTCACTTTGCAATATGTGTCCATTATCAATGTCCTACCTATTCCTAGATATCCCCTCTTGTAAGGGCTGCATTAGCTCCTCAGGTCGCTATAGCTACAGACCTGTTTGATCTATCCTGATAGGTTTCCAGCACTGGTTGCTATAGCTACAGACCAGGCTTCTACTGCAGCCTAGTGGAAGCCAGTAAACATGCTCCTGAATTCAAAATGAAACCAAGAAAACAGGACTGAGGTGAGATGAATCAATGTAGTGAGACAACCCCTTTAAGTTTGTACTGCTGCTTTCTACTATATGGAGATAATAAAGTATTAACGATGCACATGAGTGCCGGATTAGATGTCGTCTGCACTGATAGCCGTATGATTAAGGTGAATACAGAGACACCTGTTTATATATATATGCTGTTGCCGCTGAGCCGCGGATATCCAGAGTACATGTGGACGTATGGTAACAAGCCGCAAGAGAAGAGGCAAAGCCGATAGTAGTGGGTGAGCCAAATATCTTATTTATATACATTCAAAACCAGCAACAAAACCAGTTTAGAGTTTAGGGTAACGGTTTATTTTTTGGGTGAATTTTAATTTGGTGAATCTGAAGTACAATCCTAGTGCACTGTGTAGAGCATGCACATGGTGGCTACAGCCTCTTGAAGGTCCAGTGTGTTCTACAGTTCTCTTTGCCCCATCAATGCTCTATTGCCCTAAATTATTTAAAGGACCCAAACTCCCTATTTCAATTGACCGCCACCTGTATGAAGGTCTAAAACCTACGGGCAAAAAAGTGATTTAGACCTAAACAGGTTCATACATGGGGCCCTAAGTTCCTAAACGTCTGTCGTAAAGAATAGGTTTTTCTACTAATCTGTTGGTTCCGTTCCTGACCTGTTTTGTTTCCTGACTTCTTCCTAGCATTTGCTGTATGCCTTGAACTTTGTCTGTGTGAACACTACTTTTGGTTCTGATTTGTCAGCTAGAGACTACTCTCATGGTAGTCTTGGAATCAAAGTGCAACACAAGAGATCCCTCAGGGTCCACTCCTCCAAATCCATCACAACTCCCGGGATTTGCATCGGTCATGGAGGCCTTGTGTCAGGTTTCTTACATTCTGCTGTATCTTGTCTTTTATGTACAAAATACTATTTTATTTTTTCTTCGTTCACCTGTAAATGTGGCAGCGTAAAAATGACAGGATCCATGAGGAAAACTCTGCTGGACTCTTTATTAATCGAGGCTGCAATGATCTGCGAGTTCACAACCAAAGAGTGTCCCGAGGAGCTTCCTTCTCCACCAAAACGTACAGTGGAATTCTCCGTGGACAGGAAAAGGCCCAAATTATTGTACAGGATGAAGACCACTTTCACAACCCCTAAGACAGAAAAGCATGTCAATTGATAGCATTAGAAACTATAGTGATCACAAAGGTGAAGAGTCAAGTTACATAACAAATACAACAATAGAATATTGCCTCCATACGGAAGGGGCAGAAGAAGACTTGTACAGTAGGTATAGCATAGAATAAATACTGAAGTCTTTGTGCCCAGCCTTACTAGGTTTTTCTTGAATGGATGAGGCAACCCTAGTCCACTGTGTAGAGCAGCCATCCTCAAACTGCGGCCCTCCAGCTGTTGGGAAACTACAACTCCCATCATTCCCATTGTTATAGATTATATAAATGCATGATGGGAGTTGTAGTTTCCCAACAGCTAGAGGGCCGCAGTTTGAGGATGCCTGGTGTAGAGCATGCACGTGCCGGCTGCAGCCCCTTGAAGGGCCAGTGTGTTCTGCAGTTCTGTTTCCCCCACCAATGCTCTATTGCCTTAAATTATTTAAAGGGAATGTGTCATCAAAAATGACTTATTGTTTAACTCACATTTTTATGTTCAACACATTGTAAGAAATTCCCTGTATCATATACATATATATATATATATATATATATATATATATATATATATATATATATTTATATATATATATTCATATAAATATCATAAATAAATATGTAAGAATTTTTGGTTATATTTTTGTTTAATTTTCCATATCGCTTTCAATATTTTTTTAATAATTCTTAAGCCCTGCAGTTTTCACTTTGGCCACTAGGCCTAATAATAGTCTGACACTTCCTGTTCTGTAGAGAAAGATTCTCAGTTGTCTGCTCATTATCAGCACAAAGAGGGTCAAACTGAACGGAGACACCAGTGTGAATAGATAACAAAGGATCCACCAGTCACAATAGGAGATGTCACAGTTCATCCTCTCCCCCTCCCTGCACACAGATTTCTTCCCAGGTCACAGAGCATGACTAGAAAACTCTCCTATAGAAGTGAATGGGACTGAGTCAGTCTTAAGTCTCCTATGTGCACGAAGCTGCTGTAAAGCATCTCTCTGACTGCTGTTAAAGGCCTAGTGGCCAAAGTGAAAACTGCAAGACTTAAGAATTATTAAAAAATATTGAAAGTGATTGAAAAAAACCCCCCAAAATTCCTAAAAAATGTGTTTAACATAAAAATGGGACTTTGACTCATTTTTTGATAACACATTCCCTTTAAAGGATCATACTCCCTATTGATAGCTGCCTAAGCAATGAGGTTCCTAAACATATGTCATAGATTGACATAGTATGTGCTACTGATATGGATTCACTGGATCCATTTCTTTGGCTTTGTTACAAAGTTGGAATCTAACTGTATGAATATTTTTTTTTAATTTTTAACCCATATTGCCTGTTTATGTCATATGTAATGGCAAAATGTAGAATATAATTCATGTAATCATTTCAAAGAGAGAACATAACCATCTCCGTGATGACATAAGTACAGAGAAACACAACCTTAATAACACATCTCACCATTGCGACTGTTCTGCTTGATGGAATTGGCAGAAAGCTGGATGGAGCTGACACTGTGATTGTCCTGAGGGAAGATCAGCTCCGAGACGGGGCCATCGGTATTTATGACAGAAACTTCCAGGACTATGAGAAGCATGGAGAGTTAGAGAGAACACCGAGACTGAGGCACAATACAAAAATAAGGGAAGGAGCTAAACATCACAATACAGCAAATTTTAATGTTATCAAATGTGCTGATTCCAAATCTCCATTCAGTTTTGCTGTAGCACATCGCTTTTTTTTGTAACTTTATGAAGCACTTTAACAATGGTATTACCTGATGCATACTAACGAGCCTACTAAACATGTTCATTAACAGCAAGTCACATCTAATGACTAAACATGCCGTGATAGCATAGATCCCACAGATAATTAGAATAGTTATTTAACCCCTTGAGCCAAACGTCTGAAAAGTACTTAAAGGGGTTTTGCCACAATCTCATTTCGTACCTCCTGCATCCAGCTCCAGCTCTGTGTGCTCAGAAGGGGGCGTGTGTGATTTGTTTGAATTGCATATCATGTGACCCAGCAGGATGACATCACCAGGCCTTTCCTCTCTCTAGTGAAAGAAAGGTCTGTTTATGTATAAAGCTGTAAGTAGCTCATAGGTAACGTTTTTACTTCACAGCACAAGGGTGCTAGGTTCAAATCCCTGCAGGAGCCAAACCTGTGGATTTTTTTTTCTCTTTATCAATGCACAGACCTCAGGGTGCTTTCACACGGTGCAGTTTTTGGAGCGTTTTTGATGCGTTTTTTGTGCAGGAAGGCACAACAATTAGTGCTACACATTGTTGCACAAAAAACGCATCCCAAAAAATGCATCAAAACCGCACCGTGTGGAAGCACCCTCATTGAGGTTTCTTTCTTATTTATTTGCACTGTTTGACTAATTACTAAGAAGTACAGAGCACGGGAGTAGAGTGACAGCACCTGGGGTTTGAACACTCAGTAGCTGCCTGAGAGGAGATGTCTGAGCATGTGCGACCAGGAGTGAGGAGCCCTGGTCGTATCCCCTGGAGACGAGCTGTAATCAATGAATCACTAAAGGAGCAGCTAAAACAAAAACGGTCCAGAATCTTTAATAATAACGAATGGTGAAAATGTTTATTATTTAGTTTGCAAATTTCCCACATCAATTTTACTTCGTGGCAAAACCCCTTTAAGGACCAGCACATTTTTTTTAGTTTTGGCTTCCTTGCGTTTCAACAATTGTAACTTTTTATTTTTTCAATGATGCAGTTGTATGAGGCCTCGTTTTATTCAGGAAAAATATTACTTTTTGGAGGAATAATTTAAGTTCACTAAGTGCAATTTTTTTTGTCTTTTCAATTTTTTTTTTACACAATTCACATTTCACACTTAATAACTTGTTAGCTAAATTCTGCCGGTTATTACAGTCATGTGGATACCTAATATGTGTAGGTTTTTTTTAGTGTGTGTAATGTATGCACAATTATTTTTTATTAAATATTTATTTTTATTTTATTATTTATTTTTTCTACACTTTTTTATATTTTCTACTTTTGTTTAAATCCCATGAAGGGATAACTGTTTTGCATTTTTTGTTACACTTACTAATGTATTAGCATATTCATATATGCTTATACATTATAATATGCGTCAATTAGACACAGGTAGCAGTCGGAGCAGCACACAGTGTGCCCTGATCTCTAGCTTTAGTTACACAGACAGCCCTGGGGCTACTCTAGGTCCCAGAACTGACTGTGAAGCCATTCCCCGGGCTCTGTTGGGTCACTGGGAATCCTGATCACTCGACAGAGCAGGGTAAAGCCCTTTGATTATGTTGTGGTCACTGACCAGGGCAATCAAAGGGTTAAGCATCAGGGAGCGGAGGTTTCCCATGTTCTCCGGCGCTTGCAGGGGCTGCACTGGGAACAGGGCTGTGAAGTACATCACTTCATTCTCTGGGTAAAATGAAAGATGAGAATAGAGGAAGTGGAGCTTGAGTGACATGCTGCAGCCCAGTTTTTGATAAGATTTGATCAATCCGTTGACTGAAGCAGCATAATTTGCTGCTTTAGGTTTTCCCAGAAATCCTTCGCAGACCTGCTTCAATGCATCCCACGCTGTGAGCTCATGGTTATCCATCGTAGCAGCAAACTCCTCGTCCAGCATCAGTTTTCGGATTTGTGGCTCTTCAAAAATGCCTTCCTTGATTTTGGCATCACTGATCTTAGGGAACGTCAAATACTGAAAAGCTGGTTTGTTCCGATCGGACGCCTTAACAAGCTGTTTCACGATGCCGAGCTTGATGTGAAGATTTCATAAGATGATTTTCTCTTTCTCGACAAGCGGTTCATGAAGGACGTTATGAGAACCCAGTTCATACGTTTCTTGTGGTGGCCAAGTTCTCCTTGTGCAATGATTTCATCCTGCAGTCCCATGAATCTTGGATTACCACTTTGCAATAGCCACAACTTTCAAATCTGCACATATGATGATGTCTTTGGAAGCCACTGATGATCCTTGTATTTTAAATGCTAGCTTGTCATAGGTTTCTCAGGATTATAGAGTGCGCAATCGGAAAGTAAGGCAGCACATTTCCACTATGAAGTATTACTGCCTTGATGCTGGAGAGTGATGCGTCTATGAACAAAATCCATTGAGAAGAATCCTACCGCCTTCCTAGATCATCAAACAATTCCTTGATATCATCGCAGGAGCAGTGATCTTTGTCCATAGAGAAGTGCTGCTGCAGTTTCCAGGATCGCCTTCTGAATGATGAAACTCTTGCATCATCGGCCAACAGATGCCACCGCTGAAGACGCGAAGCCAGAAGTTCACTCTGATGCTGAGTCAAATACAAACCATGAACAAGATCATTCAGATCAGGTCCGGTTATGAAGTGTGATGTACAATCAGTATCCTTCGGCAACTTGGAACGTTCCTCAAGACTTTCCTTGTCTGATGCAGAAGAACAGTCTAAGCCTGAAATTTCCAATGGAGGTTCAGGAACTGGGAGTTCAGTCAAATGAGCAACAGGATGAAGGGCTGACGGTTGATTGGGATAGACAATGGTCTTCAAACCCTTACAAGTGCAACCTGATATGTCGGTTAAACACAAGCAGCAGTCTGTGCAGTGATCTTCAGGCTCTCGCCACACCATTGGCACCGCAAATTTTAGTCCTCCACCAGACCGGTTTGCCCGTGCCAACTGTGAACTAGCGTGCTTCACACAGCATATATGAGGCGCCCAGGTCTTATCCTGGTCTCCTAGCTTTGAACCCAAATATAATTCGTACAACTTTTTCACACTTGGTGTCATTCTTCGTCTGCACCTCTTCAAAGTCAGTTCACCACAAATGTGACCACAAATGTAACAGAAGCTGTCGCCCCTTTTTAAAAAATTTCTCGCCATTTTATATACGAAGCTTTTATTCAAGTTATTATCTGGAAATTTCTCTATAACAAACTTTACTATCTCCACTAGCGTCTGCTTTACCGATACAATAATCCACTTCCTTGTTTCCCATAGCAACCAATCAGAGCTCATAGCAACCAATCACAGCCCAAAGCAATCAATCAGAGCCCATAACAACCAATCACAGCCCAAAGCAATCAATCAGAGCCCATAACAACCAATCAGAGCTCCTCTTTCATTTCATATAGTGCTCAGAAAAAATGAAAGGGGAGCTCTGATTGGTTGCTATGAGCTCTGATTGGTTGCTATGGGCCCTGATTGGTTGCTATGGGCAACAAAGAAGGTCTTAGACCTACACAGTTTTCATACAGGTCACCCATAATTTCGTTGCTATTAATAACCACATGACATAACTTATTTATGTAGACCATTTACAGAACACCATTCTACAATAACATATAGTTCTGGTAAACAAATCTTTTTACAACAAAGTGACACACATTATTTTGCATGTAATTTGGTTTAATTTGATTAGTACAATTATTACAATTTCTTGTGTTGAGCTGACAGCCATTTTGAAAACAATGGATGTACCTGAAACTGGTAGGCCGCACAGCAAAATGGGTCTTATTTTTGGAATTTGCATGACAAAATACATAATATAGTGCCACTGGCATTTTCATTTTTTTATGTTGTTGTACAGTGTATTTATTCCCCTTTTAGGTACTTGTACTTTCCATTTAAAGGTCTCCATATACATTAGACCAAACCCCTTCAAACCTAATGATTTCAGTGGGACAGGCCAAGTGTCTAATCAGTGTTGGACTAAAGTTCCTTGGGCCCACCAGAGGTAATTATTTTGAGGGCTCACCAGAGGTAATTATTTTGAGGGCCCACCAGAGGTAATTATTTTGAGGGCTCACCAGAGGTAATTATTTTGAGGGTCCACCATTGGGAATTGTTCTCAGGGGCTACAAACGGAAATTATTCTGAGCACCTAGCAGAGCAAATTATTTTGAGGGCCGACCATCTAAACAAGACATATGAACAGTCACTTTCAAGTTATCTTTGCACATGAGGGGTTTAATTGGATATCTGGTGATAGGTTCTACATAGTTTGTACATTATTGTATCAGAGCTTAGGCCCACTGGAGGATCCTAATAGTAAATTGCACAGCTCACCACTAGATGCTGAGATGATACAGTTGTTGGTTATTCCGAGTTGGGTGCTTGGGTTCATCCCCAGGACAAGGGCGAATGCAGGTTCTTAAAATCCAAACAAAATGTGATCCAGCACTTCAAATGGTTGGCGCTAAGGACGTACTGTCCGAAACGCGTTGGTTTTTGAGCCTTTGTCCACATGCATATATAGCATTCTTTTTTAATGGATATTTAATTTAAGTTTATTTTTTAACCTATACTTACCTTCGATTGCTTGGAGTGCTGGATCACATTTTGTTTGGATTTTAAGCTCCTCTGGTACTCTAGTGGGCCAGTCCAACCCTTTGGGCTCCCGAATCTCTCCTGACAGATGTTGTTGGAGGAGAGAAGGATAGGGCATGCTGAATCTCAACGCCAAATCTATTTGTGTCTTGTAGTGACAAGTCACCTATAGAGGTGTCTGGCAGCAATTTTCTCTACTCTTCTCTTCTCTCTTCGTCATAGTGCCACTTAGAGTGTACTGCAACGGTAAAGCTTCTGCGCCTTGTAGGGGAACTATAATCATTAAGAGTGTTGAGCCACAATAGTGTGCAGAAAGGAAGGTTCATCTGTAAGGGTATGTTCACACGATGTACTGCGGCACATATAGTATGCGCCGCAGTACATCGTGGGTTTCGGGATTTTGCGCTAACATCGCGTACACCCGCAGCGCGGGGAGTGGGGGCTTGGGCGGCAGCTCGCCGGCCCCATTGACCTTCATTACTCGTGGTGCATATTTGCCGTGAATAATTGACATGTCACTTATCACCCCGTGCGTACAATACAATTGTATTGTACGAGCGGGGAGAGGAGGAATAATCCATAGTTCTCTATGAGAACTATGGATTACCGTAATTTCGGCGCACATCTCGCATGTATTAGATCACAAATACACGGTGAAATGCGCGCTGAAATTACGCTGTGTGAACATATTCTAAGGGGGAACACTCAAACACTAGTTACAAACAACTCTAGAAAGATGGTGCTATGGTAAATAGAACGAGGATTGCTGAATGGTTGGTTATTTACTGCATGAAATGTAATTTGGTGACGCAGTACATGTATTCACAGGTCAATTTATGTCAGCCTGCTTTGGCTCTCTTTTCAAGAACAAATACATGTAAACCCATTGTAAGTCAATAGGATCTATCAGGATCCATTAGGATTTGTAGCAAAATGAATAAAAAAAGACTCTGTCATGGATTCTATAACAGCGGAAACCATGATGCCAGTCTGATCGGAGCCTGAGGGAGGATTATGCTTGTTGACAGAAAGGATGAAAAAACGTTGGGGAAAAAAGGCTGAATGAATTGACTACGTAAAATACCAAATCAGCAAATAGTAATAATGAGGCGATAGCTAGAGGATTCGTCTCTAGACCCAACATATGGAAATAAGTGTTGCTTGTCAAGGCACCTGCATGGTCTAGCAGAATGGTCTCCAAGGTGTTGAAAAAATGCACCTTGCAGTATGCCCAAATGCAACAATCCATTGAGCTGTAGCTTCACAAAGGCTGAAGAGCCTCAGGGTGGAGACCACGGACCTTGGATGATGTGGAAGTTTCCAGGCAGATCTCCATCTAATTATTCAGGAATACCATTAAATGTGTACACTCCTTCATTGGAACATTGTTTTCATGCCTTGAAGATCTATCTCCAGTGTATAGTTTTAGGTTGTCCTGATCACACCAATAGTTAACGGATGGATGTGTGCCACACAATGGTTTTTGCAGTTTCCTATTTGTGTCAAGTGAAATTTATGTCCTAAGGGGACATAATCTTCACTTGATCCTAGGTTTTATAGTATGATTTGAGTTAGATGCAGGTTTTTGATCCATTATCTTAAGGGGGTTTTCTTGCCACATTGATTAGCTTTAAACATGTAGGCAGAGGTAAGTAAAGACTATTACTAAATATATTGCTTTTTTTGATTTTGTTTCCCTTCAGAATTAAAGCAGTTATATTCCGCTGGTGTACACAAGCTTTCCTAGGTTACCAACCACCTGTCTCTGCTCTAGCAGCCCTGGCTGGGATAGTGACATTACTCCTTGCTGTGTCTTATCGGCAGCACAGGCGCTTGTTTATGTTTCTTACTGACAAATTGTAACCCTTTAGAGCTCTGTAGCCTTATGCCCTACTGTTTAAACCCTTTGATTAGAAATGTTCCTCTAACAGGTTCAGCTAGGAATAGCAGAGATGAAATTTCAGTCACCACCAACAGTCTGAACAGAAAGTGGGAGCCTGAAGCTGGCTGTGTAAAGAGCAGGCTCTGTGAACACAGCACAGGGAGAACACCCCTTTAAAGGTACATTCAAGTAAATACTTTTTTGTACTATTTTTTCCAAAAATGCCTTAACAACATCTCCTACTGGTGCCTCACCAACATTAGGCTTTGCAGTCTGGAAGCGTGCAGGTTCCTTGACATTATCAGCCACCAGGAAAGCCCCTTCCTCCAATATGTCTAGTAACATGGTGGCCGCATGTTCTTGTTCTGTGACATTCATGTCTCTCCATGAGGGGAGAGCTTCTGGGCGTAAAAGGTTATCCACTGTCTCCACCACCGCCTGCACAAAGAAGATATGGAAAATAAAAATGTCCTCAGCAGCCACTACCTGCTATGATTCAGTAATGAGGACTGAGTATGACTGTACTTTGCACAGAGCGCGCCGGAAAAAGCATCATGTATAGCACAACTACTTCTACTGTTACCTTTATGTAATCCTTGCAGGTTCTCTCCCTCTTGTGCATCTGTAAAGTAAAAAAGCGGGTTAGTAAATGGCATGTATAATGCATCTGTCAGCTGAGTCAGCTAAAGAATAATTTATGTATATAAAGAAACACTGAAACCGATAATGTTCACACACAAAATGTTCTCCTTCCCTGTGTGCCAAAGGATATACAGAATGGTACGGCTGTCAGGCTAAAGCCACACTATTCCCAAATGGAGCGGCTGTCATTGGACAGTTCTATCCCCTTTGCTAATCGGACAGAAACAGTTATGTCCATATATATTTGGACACTGACACAATTTTTTTTTAAATAAACTGAAACAATCAGAAGAAACAAATAATCCCTAATAATCAATCATTAGAATTTCATAGTGAAGTATATATAGATCAAAAAAATATAATAAATGGAAACAAAGCAATAATGATAGTTCAACAATATTACCCCAAATGATAACAGTCACGCTAGCTTTATTAGTTTATTAGGGATTTACTATTTATTGCACGTGCACTTTATACATGTTCTCTAAATGTTTACTTAATATATGCAGTATATTTTATATCTGTATACATCATTACACTTTTTTTGGGATTTTTTCTATATATTATGTATATTTGGATCATGTTAGTATGGATTCATATCACTATGTCTATATTGCCCTCATGATACAGTTTCTTCCCCATTTTCTGTATTTTTAAGATATTGTTGTATTGTTTCTATATTCATTTTTTGTTTTAATAAAAATTATTGTTTTATGGATATTTGTTTCTTCTGATTGTTTCAGTTTATTTGATTCTTATTTGAGTAAATGGAAGCAGATCATTTTTCGGTTCTTTTTTGTTGTAGACAATTTTTTTTTTGTAACTGCTTACTGAAACATATTCAAGTTATAGTGATATAATGGACATGAACATACAGTCCAGAATTTCAACTTTAATTTGAAGGTATCCACATTAAAATTGGATCAAGGGTTTTGGAGTTTCAGCTCCTTAGCATGGGCCGCCCTGTTTTTAAAGAGACCAAAAGTAATTGGACAAATTGGACACATTAAATAATTGTAAATTAAATGTTAATTTCTAATACTTGGTTGAAAACCCCTTGTTGGCAATGACGGCCTGAAATCTGGAATTCATGGACATCACCAAGCGCTGGGTTACCTCCTTTTTAATGCTCTGACTTTACTGAATCGGTTTTCAGTTTAGTCTTTAACAAGTGAAATGCTGCTCAATTGGGTAGAGATCATGTGACTGACTTGGCCATTCAAGAATATGCCACTTCTTCACTTTAATAAGCTCCTGGGTTGCTTTGACTTTATGTTTTGGGTCATTGTCCATCTGTATTATGAAACGCCGACCAATCTGTTTGGCTGCATTTGGCTGGATTTGAGCACATAGTATGTCTCTGAATACTCTCCAAGATGTAGGCATATCAATTTCCAAATCTACCATAAAGAGAAGACTGCATGAAATTAAATACAGAGGGTTCACTGCACGGTGCAAGCCACTCATAAGACTCATGAAGAGTAAAAAGGCTAGAATAGACTTTGCAAAAAAAAAAAATCTAAAAAAGCCAGCATTCTTTGGACAGATGAAACCAAGACCTCTACCAGAATGATGGAAAGAAAAAGGTATGGCAAAGGCGTAGTACAGGTCCTGATCCAAAGCATACCCTATCATCTGTAAAACATGGCGGAGGCAGTGTGCATGGCTGCCAGTGGCACTGGGTCACTAGCGTTTATTGATGATGTGACACAGGACTAAAGCAGACAGATGAATTATGAGGTATTCACAGAAATACTGTGTGCTCAAATCCAGCCAAATGGATTGGTCAACATTTAATAATACAGATGGACAAAGACCCAAAACAGAAAGCCAAAGCAACCCAGGAGTTTATTAAAGCAAAGAAGTGGAACATTCTTGAATGGCCAAGTCAGTCACCTGATCTCTACCCAATTGAGCAGCATTTTCCTTGTTAAAGACTAAACTTCAGACAGAAAGGCCACAAACAAACAGAACGAGTTTAAGGCTTTGGGCAGTCATTGCCAGCAAAGGGTTTTCTACCAAATATTAGAAATTAACATTTAATTTACAATTATTTAATTTGTCCAATTACTTTTGGTCCCTATAAAAATGGGGTGGCCCATGTTGAAACTCGCAAACCCTTGATCCAATTTTAATGTGGACACCCTCAAATGAAAGCTACAAGTCTGGAATTTATGTCCATTATATAACTATAACTTGAATATGTTTCAGTAAACCGGTACAAAAAAAAATGTGTGTCAGTGTCCAAATATATATGGACCTAACTGTATATCCATGACTGTGTTTTATTGACTATGGTCATTAACTCACATGTTCAGACAGGGTGATAACAAAAATTCATAGGGCCCCTATAGCAAACTAAGATGGCCCCCAACAGCTAGTGACCGTAAACTAAAATAGCAGCATAATTAGCAATAATTAAAGTTACGGACAGTGCCATATATCAGAGAACTTACACAGTAGTGCTAGATAGCAGAAAGACACCAGCTTGGTATTCTGCACAAAGGGGTATAGTGTTCTTGCATCTGAGTGGGCCCCAACAAACCCTGGGCCTCATTGTAGAGGTTATGACTATAGTTTAATGCAATAATATTACAAGTCTTAGTAACTAGAGAAGGGTCATTAATCCTGGGATTTTTATACAGATTATCAGATTCAGAGTTGGGATGGAATTTTTTCTCTAAAACGAGGGCCATTGGTTTCTATCTCATGGAGTTTTTTTGACTTTCTCTGAATTAGGACTATACGATAAGAGGAAGAAGTGGCTGGGTGGATGTCTTCTTTTAGGTTCCATGTGGTTGGGGTATTGTGCTGCAGAGTTGGACAATAGAGAGCCCCTGTGTAGGAACAGTGTATGGCCCACTAGTTCTGCAATAGTTTAGCATAGATGTCTCTCCAACAATCAGTAATTATGAGCCATTTTCATTCGTTCAATGCCATACATGTAAACTTCTAGACAGTAGACTGTTGCTTCTAGGGTAACAGTTGTCCCCCTTCGTACTGGGCTCCTGGGCAAATATAAAGGGTGCACAAATGGTTCCAGCCGCCAAATTTTGCAAGGGGAATTCACATTAGATGAATATACATTATGTCAGAGTCAAATTCATGACTAGGTTAACATAGTTAGTACAGATGAAAAAAGACATCAAGTTCAAAATGTCCTTCTAGTTCAATGAAGGGCGGGGGTCAGACATGGATGAAAGGAACAGGTTTAGGTCATTTTAATATTTTGTTTCTATAGGTTTGTAGGTGTTACTAGGTTATAGTTGTGAGTAGTTATCGAAGCCTTTCTTGATGCTATGGCCAGTGCCTCAGGCGGCTATTCCACAGAGTCACAGTTCTTATAGTAAAGAAGGCTTGTTGCCTATCGAGACTAAAACTTTTTTTCTCCAGACAGAAGAAATTCTCCCTTCTGAGAGGGATTTACATAAAACAACTTCTCACCATATTTTTCATCGTGGTCATTTACGTACTATACTATAGAAATGAATAAAAAATTTACTTACCCTGTTGTAATTTTTCCCAGCACTTTCTCTCTCAATTGGTCTCAGGGCTTGTAACTGAGCATCAAGGATATCCACCAGTTGTTCCAGGAGACGTACAGACGAAGTAACGTCCCCTGCGTAAATCTGTCCACGGGTGTGACGGGCTAATTCTCCGGCAATGTTAGCAGCATTCTCTCCACTCTTAATCTAAAGGGCAGAATGTAGAAAAAAGTGAAACATTGCAAAAAAGAATTGTAAAACCAAAGTAAAAGAAGGACTATACTACTGTACTCATAGAATCTAAGAAACATCAAAAATGAAAGAAAAATCTTAGATACACGTAGGAAAATACCGTAAAGAAACAGAAATCTCGCTCTGTACGAGTGTAGCATCTCCCACCCACTAGACTCCTCACCTTTTGTGCCACTTGATTGACCCAGGGAGAAGTACAGTTACTTAGATCTGGGCCACGAGGGTTCCATACGGCCAGTGTGGGCAAACAGAGGAACGAGGCGATGCCTGAGGAAAAGATACAGGCATGAGAATTTACAAGGAAAAATAATGTGCTATGTACTGATTCTAGATTCCGGCTTCAGAAAAATTAGAGCTTTATCAACTGCTATAGTCCTCATAAGGACCTATGGGTAGGAATTATTCTTTTATGTAAATAAATTGTTGTGCTTTGTGCTGGTGACTGCCTATCTGATTTAGCCCCTGCATCCAGAGGAAGGGATCCGTATTCTGGGTATCTTGGACCCTTCAGTTTATTGAATTTCTCTATCTTGGTATCTAACAAGGGACGTGAGTTACCGTTTGCTTTTGTGGCTCTTTGTGTTTTGTTTATTGCTTCAAGTTCTGCCTTGTGTGTGGTTTCTCATGCTTAGATGTTCTTTGATGAACCCCGTTATTGGAGGGAAAAGTGTCGGAACTTTTTCAAATTATTGGGTATTCTGATGTGCAGACTTAGGGCGACATGTTCCAACACGCCAGCTCCAGTTTCTTGTTCTATTTTGCCACAAATCCACTTTTGACGCCATATTCTTGTTGTAAATTAACTGTCGTACACCAAAACTAGATGCATTATACGCTGGGAACGACACTTTTTAATGCGCCTAAATATGGTGCACTGTGCGCCCCCATCGCGAAATGCGCTTGTTGAAATTACATATGTTATGCTCCCCCGTCGGGCAATGAGCCTCGATAGACGCATACCATATACTACCAATGATATGCTATGTGCCGAGTACTGAGCAATGCGCCCTTTTTTCATACGATACGCTCTTTTTTTTATACAATGCGCCCTTTTTTGATACGATGCCCCCTTTTTTGATATGATGCCCCCTTTTTTGATACGATGCCCCCTTTTTTGATTCGATGTGCCATTTTATAGACACCAAACAAACGGTAATGGATCCAGCGATGACGATGTAACCAAGGCTTCTTTTATTGATACATATATGGGAGTGTACAGTGGGGTACAGACATGATGTCTGTATCCCACCGTACCCTCCCATATATGTATCAATAAAAGAAGCCTTGGTTACATCGTCATCGCTGGATCCATTACCGTTTGTTTGGTGTCTATTGCATGGAGCCGAGACTGGAGGCCAGGATCCTGGGCAGATACGAACCTGCAGGCAGAGCTGGAGCCTTAATCCTATACACATGCGAATTGGAGTGGTGAGCTTGAAACTTTTGCTTTATTAGAAGCTATTGATGTGCCATTTTAGGCACATTAAGTAATCTATGCAGGGTATACCTGACACCAATTTTTAGAGGGTATCGGACTTTCAGGCGCACTTCACACTGATTTAATGCGCCTAAAACTGGCAAAAATACGCCACTGTTCGGACATGTCGCCCTTAGTGTACAAAATTTGTTCCTTTTTTGAATTTTTTGTATTGTTGTTGTTGGTGTATTTAGCTTGTTAGGGCTATTTAGGGGCATTGTAGTTTAGGTTCCTGTTGGGAGCGCCCTTTTTGGGGCGAGTACCCCAAATATTGTCTAGACAGTTTAGGTGGTTTACGGGTATTTGTAGGGTGTGTTTGTTGAGGGTATTCCCCTTATTCTAGCCCATTATTATTATTTTTGGTTTCCAATAAAAGTTATATTTTAGAGTGTCCTGAGTGTTATACATATTTTGTGGTTTGTGTAAATTGATGGGAAAAGTCGTATGTGGTGTTGGTAGTGTTTCCTTGTGAACTGTGATATCCGTATGGTTTTATGACTTGGTAAAAGAATGCAAGTAGGGTTTTTGTTGAGGTTTAATCTGCAATGGTGACCACCTCCGGGCACAAATTATTTTCTGGTAAGATTTAGATCAAGCAGCATAAATGTAATCAGTTCTCCATGATTAATAAAGCGTGCACATACAACAATCAGCCATAACATTACAGGGGTCGTCCACTTCAATAAAATTATATTTACAGTAGATGGAAAAAATAGAAAGAAAAACTTACTTACCTTCCGCTCTGCCGCCGCTGCCACTTTAAAGCTTCCACTCTTCTTCTTCACTTCTGGGTTCTCATCCCAACACACAGGAGAGGCTCATAGTGAGTGAATGGAGCATGATCATCTCTTGTGTGTTGGGATAAGAAAAACTGGAACAATGTAAAAATAAAGGCAGGAGTTTAAGCAGGCCTGTACCACGTAGACCTACAAAAGGGGCAGAGTGTGTCCAAACCATGCTCCAACATGGCCACATCCAGTATGGGGGTGTTCCCATATGGTTCGGGGGTGTTCCCGGGCAGTTTTAGTCCCTGCATGGTGCCAAGTTGTGGAGGTCTACATTAGCTATAGCAACCATTGCACGTTTCCCCCCAAGTTGTTTTGCCCCCTTCAGCAAAGTTCCACACATAATTGGGGGGCGTAATACCCCCCGCAATTACGCTGTATTTTCGGACCCCTCGGGGTTTGGGGGGCCCCATAGAAAATGCATTATCTTTGCCTAAACCCATGAAAAATTCACATTCACTTACCCCCCCGCGGGTATTGTTGAGGGGGAAGGGGCGAAATCCATATTCTCTAGGGAAACTGTGGATTACTGTAATTATTGGAACTATTTCGCCCCAATTGACGCATAGCCACAAAATAGGCCGAAATACGCCCAAACTTAAGCCGGGGAAACTGGCCTTCGGTTCGATGGGGTAACATTCCCCCCAGTTGGTTAGTAACCCCTATTTTTTTTTATTTATTCATATATTGTATCAATTTTACCTGTTTTTTGCATTGTTGATAGGGTTTACATCTACACTAATGCTGTGTATTTGTTTAGCATGTAATCCCTGTCACTGTATTGATCATACTTGTATAAATTCTATCAGTGTTTTTAGTGCTTATTATGTCATATTTTCTTAATTCATGTATGTTTTTTATTTATTTTTTTACATACACCAGTGCTTATTTTACTTTTGTAGCCTATTTTGATTTATAAATTTTTTTTGTTAAATTTGATTTTTTAGGTTTAGCAAAAAAAGTTGAACCCTTCCCCCTCAATCTTTGTTAAACCTTGTTGCAGTGCGAAAGAAGGCAGCAGAGGGGTGGTCTGTCAAATGACGTCTGGCATAAAAGTGCTTGTAAAGCAAAAGTGAGATGAATCCCTCCATGCAGAAAAAAAGTGCACCCATTCCTCGACACCTGCTGTACATTGACAAAGACCAAACTGTAAAGTGGTGGGTAGCACGTGTCAGCAGTGATGATTTCCGGACGGCCATACACATATTTAATACAAATTTTAAAAAGGGGCGTGTCAGGGGAAAAATTTTTTTTCATCAATTTGGGGGAAAAACAAGGCCAAGGGAGGGACTATGGGGGAAAAAAACAAGTTTTTTTAAAATCAAAAGAATGTGTTTTTTTTTAGGGGGTAAAATTTTGCTCTTTTTATTTTTTTGGTTTTTTTTCATTTTCCCCATGTAAAATGAAAAAAATTGGGGGGCCAAAGGCCTTGGACCCCCCCCGCACAATTTAAACAATTTGACCCCACTGAAAAATAACAAAGATCAAACCGTTTTATGGTTAAGGGAATAAAGTTGGGGGTAAACACGAGTCAGCAGTGAAGCCCTTTCCGGGAAAGGCCCAATACAAAAATTTTAAAAAATTTTTTAGGGAACCAAAAAAAAAAAAAAATTTTTATTTACAGGCCCCCAAAAAAATTTCCAAATTGGGGGACAAAAAAAAAAAAAATTTTTTTTTCCAAAAAATTCCAAAAATTTCTCCATTCTTTGGCATCCCAAATTTAAAATTTAAAAAAATGGGGGATTTTTCCCCACAACCCCCCGGCCTTCCATTTAATGACCAACCCCCCCTTTTACTTTTTTAAAATAAAAAATTTAAAATTTGATTTTCCCCCAAGGCTCTGTAGCCCGTCAGTGGAAAACAAAACCCCCCTGAAAAAACACCCATTGGGGAAAAAAACCCAACCAGCTGACCCCAGATTCAATTAATTTTCAGATTCCAACCCAAAAAAGGGCCTTTCAGGGACCCTACTAAGCCCCCAAGCTATTCCAAAGGAAAGGGGGAAAATTCCCCCCCACCCCAAAGACAACCAAAAATAAAACCGCGTATAATACAAAAAAGAAATTTCATTTTTCCAATAACCCCCCCCCCCCCCCCGGCATGGAAAAAAAAGGTGAATAAAAATTTCCTAAAACCTTTCCCCTTACCACGGGGGCCCTTGGGGACCGGTCCTCCTACCCCCCATGCCTTTCTGGGTGGCGGGGCCCCCCACTTTTTCCCCCCTCCCGGGCTGGAAAAGAAAATTTTCTGGATATGAATTCTGATTGGAGGGGGGAGGACGGCGTGTACCCGGGGTAGGAGGGTCATGGCCGACTTGATTTATAGCTCCTACTGGATGTGTTGTGAGGGGTTGTCGGCGGACGGTTGTGGTAGCAGAAGGTAGAGTAGTGACCGTCACTGGAGGTGGAGGTAGAGTAACGGTGACCACAGGTGGGGTGGGAGTAACGGGACCTAGAAACAGACAGAAGAATGTAAAATAATAGTAATGAAAAGCCAATTTCTACAACTTTGTGCATGGTGTCTTGTGTTCGCTCTTCCTTTACACCATAGATCATGGCCCCATTACAGTTTGAGGGAAATACACGTAACTTATCATACTGACGACATCGTATGATTTCTTCATCGGCAACACTGAACAAAGAGAACCATAACTCTTAGGCCTCGTTCACACGGCTTATTTCAGAACGTATTTACAACGGATTTCCGATGTATATACGTTCTGAAATCAGTTGAAAATCAGTTGCAAATACGTGCTAAGTGTGGCACGTATTTGTAACTGATTTCCCGACAGATTCACCATCTACAATCATTGTAGGTGGTGAATCCGTCCGGAAATAATTGACATGTGAATTGTTTTTTCCGTCCGGATTGCCGTCGTCAATCCGCGGCGGCAACCGGCACGGAACTACGCGTCGTAGTGAACGACGAGCCGTATTTTCTATTGAAATCAATAGAAAATGGGCTGTTACTTATTTCTGACTGATTTGCCGACGGATTGACGATCGTCAATCCGTCGGGAAATACGCGGCGAAATAAGCCGTGTGAACGAGGCCTTAAGCTTATTTGCCAACTCTCCCGGAATATCTGGGAGACTACTGGAAAAAGGGGAGTCCTTCCAGGCTTCCGAAAGAGTTGGCAAATCTCCTAGACAGTTTGGATAGAACAGGCTTGGACCTATACCATCCTCAGTTTAAAGGCCAGTTACAATGTACTAGCTAGCGTCAACTGCAGCCCTTTAACTCCTTAAATGCCAAAGTCTATAGTGGCCGTGGCATCTAGATGGGTAACAGAAAGACAGGGCTCCCTTTGTCTAACATCAGCACCCCGCTAACATGATGGCAGGGTGCTTATGGTAGCAATGGCAAGCAGAGGCGAAATAAATCCTACAAAAATCCCATTAGGCCTTGTCTGATGGTGCCACGTCCATGTCCCACAGAAATCAGTCTTTCGTTCTTGCTGATATCAGTGGGTGTGTAAAAGGAGGAGTGGTATTTAAAAAGTCGACCTGGCAAAAACTGTATGCGGTGCGCTACTTGTGCCCTGTTACAGGATCTCCCTAAAGCTCACTTTCAAAGGTCGGCAAGTATGCTCTTACTAGTAGATACCCTGTCCCAGGATGGTGAACAGAAAATGGAAAATGCATTCACTTAAGGACAGGTTCTGGCCCAGGAAAAGGCTGCAATAAAAATATATATAAATAAATATATATATATATTTTTATATATAAATAAAAAATTTTTAAAATATTATATAAAAAATATATATATAATAAAATATATATATAAAAAAATATCTCACAAACCCTAACTACATTCATTAAACCATGGTGTAAAAATGTAGGGACAACTGAAGAGACATATCCCCCCCTTTTGGGGGCCCCGGGGCGTATCCCAAATGATAACAACCCCAAACACCTCCCAAAGGGGCCCCTGCTTGCTAAAAAAAATGGGGGAAAAAGGGGGTGGACTGGCCAAGCATGTCCCCAACCTAAACCCAAATTACCTCTGTGGGGGGTCCTCAAACGGAAGCTGGAGGAGGGAAGGTCTTAAATCCACCCGCCCGTGAAGTCTCTGGAGGGGGAAAAGGGGTTCCAGTGGCTAGAACCTGTGAAGCTCTAGTGACTTCCATGCCCAAGAGAGTTAGGCTGTGTTCACACGGCTTATTCAAGCCGTAATTGCGGGCCGAATTTCGCCCGCAGTTACGGCTGAAAAAGGGGCGGGGGCGGGGGGGGAGCGCGGGGGGGCGCTGCTCGCCAGCCCCATATAAACGCCCGTAAATAATGTGCATGTCACTCCCCTCCCCCCGCGGGATTCAACGAGCGGGGAGGAGCGACGGATCCATAGGTCTCTATGAGAAACTGTGGATTACCGAAAGGGTGGGACGGATTCCAGCCGTACTGAAGCGCAAATACGGCGTGCAGTACGGCTCCAATCCGTTCCAGAATAAGCCGTGTGAACGAGGCATTAAGGCAGTGCTGGAAAATAATGGTAGATGCACAAAATATTGTTACTTTGGCACAATTTATCCACTTTCACATAGGGGTGTACTCACTTTTGTTGACAGTGGTTTAGACATTGATGGCTGTGTGTTGAGTTCTTTTAAAGGCACCCAATTTACACTATTAAAAATTTACACTGTTATACAAGCTGTACACTGACTATTTTACATTGTATCAAAGTGCCTTATCTTCAGTGTTGTCCCATGAAAAAATATTATAAAATATTTGCAAAAATATGAGGGGTGTAGTGACTTTTGTGAGATGCTGTACATACAGTATATATTAGATGGTTATGTGCTGGATTCAATGTACCAATTCTGTAATGCCTTATGGTCACAGAGTGATCGACCCTATAGGGTTTGTCACGTCTTTGATGATCGGCCACAATCCTTGGAGAAAGCAAACCGATCTAAAGCCAGTTCTCTCCATCCCTGATACAGCTGATGCCCTAGGCACCGGCCTCCCGGAGTACACAGCCGCCAGGCCTGGCACCGCACGATATGTCTCAGTTAGAATTAAATGTCCTCTATAAGGGAATCAAATAACTTCAGGAAACATCTCCCTATAGCCGGTGGCTCTTCTACGACGACTGCACCCGTACCATTACCATAGCGTAATAAAGCAGAGGATTAACACTTTTATTGGATTTTGGGAATGCACTAGAAATAAATATGAACTCATGAATATTTTGGGGAAAGCAGGCAGATGACTGTTTTCTAAAGAGAGGCACATCTGAAAGTTTAAGCCCCCTATTGCAAGCTTTCACGCCTCAGCACTAGGCTGGGATTACTAATAACATTCATTTAATAGTGTTTGTAATAATACAATACTCTGTCATGCAGCATAAAATCTTCATTGAATATATGACATTACCTTCTCCTGTTTATAGGGCACAGAGTAATGACAGACAATAAGGAAGGGCATCTGACATCAGCGACCGTATACATAACAGTAATTGCTAATGGAGCAGATGAGAAGGCGGTCATTGACTATCATTCTATTATTATTATTTCTCTTATTACTGATTAAATGCCACCAAAATACATGTTCAGCCATATCTTTAACAGTGGTAATGATTATCTACATGGAAGCTTCTCAGCCCTATTGATAAATTGTGGTGTATGCCCCTTTAACAGCCAGCATATAGGGAGACATGTATTATCGGGTTTTTCACCCTTTTCTGGCGTAAAATGCGCAGTCTATGATGTCTAGTGCACCTACTGAATGTTAGGCGCATTGTTCGTAACACAATACTTTCTAATGCACCTAACATAAGAGGGGTGTTCTGGGGGGCGTTTTGGGGGTGTTCTGGGGGCATCGCACCACACTCGTAATATTAGACACATATATGAATGTGGGTCGGCAAAACTAGGCGCATTACTGCTCGGACAGGCAGACCTATTTCAATGTGGCCTGAGCCTGAGGAGTCACAGTGGAGCTAGATTTGCCATTAGGGCAAAAGATGTCCCTTATTACTCAACTTACAGCAGTACAATAATAAAAAGTAATTTCTGATAATTATCAAACTAAAATTAAATTATTTAAACTTAATAAAAATTTGTATAATCTAAAAATAATATAAAAATACACAATATCCCAAAAATATAAAAATATCTCCCATAATATGCATTTAAAATGAATAGAATCCAAATATAATTTTGCATTAAATAACCCACCGATGTTGTTCAGATTTTTTAATTTTTACTACATTAAATTTGAAATATATTTTTGCTGCTCTCACCCTTTATTCTACATACGGTAAGAGCCAGCACAGCACAGGTCTTGCTGGGATCTGTGGTCACCAAGCAAGATCAGTACCATAGTTTCTATTCACTGACATGCTATTCTAATGACTTCTCTTATTTCCAGCCTATCTATAGCCTTTATACATGTTTGGTGCATTACTAATGCGCTTAACACACAGGCGAAGCGCGGAGAACTTTATACACCATTTATAATCGCACAAACACCACTTTCATACATTCAGGCTAATTATACACTGAAAAACAGATGCAAAAATTCACCTTGAAGCATCTTCTTTCATACATGTCTCCCATAGTGAGGAAACAGGGAATAAGTACACAGTCGCGTCACATTATTATGATCACTAGCTAATATCTGGTGAAACCACTGTGTGCAGCCCAGACAGCAGCTAGACGGGCTGGGAGGGACTCAATAAGCTCCTGGTAGGTTGTCACAGGTATCTGGAGCTGACAGCATCCTACAGCTGCTGAAGGGTCCATTGAATCAACACCACCATCCAGAAGCTCCCACAGCTGCTGGAGGAGCCATAGAGCCAACACCACCATCCAGAAGCTCCCACAGCTGCTGGAGGAGCCATAGAACCAACACCACCATCCAGAGGCTCCCACAGCTGCTGGAGGAGCCATAGAGCCAACACCACCATCCTGAAGCTCCCACAGCTGCTGGAGGACCATAGAGCCAACACCACCATCCAGGGGCTCCACAGCTGCTGGAGGTTCCATAGGGGCAATACCACCATCCAGGGGCCCCACAGCAGCTGGAGGGTCCATAGAGCCAACACCACCATCCAGGGGCCCCACAGCTGCTGGAGGGTCCATAGAGCCAACACCACCATCCAGAGGCCCCACAGCTGCAGGAGGGACCATAGAGCCAAACCACCATCCCGGGGCCCACAGCTGCTGGAGGTGTCCATAGAGACAACCACACCACCAGGGCCCACAGCTCTGAGTCATAGAGTCAACACCACAATCCAGGGCCCACAGCTGTCAGAGGGTCCATAGAGCCAACACCACCATCCAGGGCTCCCACAGCTGCTGGAGGGCCATAGAGCCAACACCACCATCCAGGGCCCCACAGCTGCTGGAGGGAGCCATAGAGCCAACACCACCATCTCAGGCCGCAACAGCTGCTGGAGGGTCCATAGAGCAACAACCTACCATCCAGGGCTCCAACGCTGAGGGACCATAGAGCCACACTACCATCAGGCTCCACAGCTGCTGGAGGTTCCATAGAGACAACACCACCATCCAGGGGCCCCACAGCAGCTGGAGGGTCCATAGAGCCAACACCACCATCCAGGGCCCCACAGCTGCTGGAGGGTCCAGTAGAGCCAACACCCACCACCCGGGGCCCCACAGCTGCTGGAGGGTCCATAGAGCCAACACTACCATCCAGGGGCTCCACAGCTGCTGGAGGGTCCAATGAGGAGACAACACCACCATCCAGGGGCCCCACATCTGCTGGAGGTTCCATAGACCCAACACCACCATCCAGGGGCCCCACAGCTGCTGGAGGGTCCATAGAGCCAACACCACCATCCAGGGCCCCACAGCTGCCGGAGGGTCCATAGAGTCAACACCACCACCATCCAGGGGCCCCACAGCTGCTGGAGGGTCCATAGAGCCAAACACCACCATCCAGAGGCGCTCACAGCTGCTGGAGGTGCCATCAAGGCCAAAATCACCATCCAGGGACACACAGCTGCTGGAGGTCCATAGAGCCAACACCACCATCCAGGGCTTCCACAGCTAGCTTGGAGGGCCATAGAGCCAACACCACCATCCAGAGTACTCCACAGCTGCTGGAGGTTCATAGGCCAACACAACCATCCAGGGGCCCCACAGCTGCTGGAGGGTCTATAGAGCCAACACCACCATCCAGGTGCTCCCACAGCTGCTGGAGGGCCATAGAGCCAACACCACCATCCAGGGGCTCCGCACAGCTGCTGGAGGGTCCATAGAGCCAACACCACCATCCAGGGGGCTCTCCACAGCTGCTGGGGGGTCCATAGAGGCCAACACCACCATCCAGGGCTCCCACAGCTGCTGGAGGGTTCATAGAGCCAACACCACTATCCAGGTGCTCCCCACAGCTGCTGATTCATAGAGCAACACCACCATCCGGTGTCCCACAGCGCTGAGAGCCATAGAGCCAACACCACCATCCAGGGGCTCCACAGCTATTGGAACAGCCATAGAGCCAACACCACCATCCAGGGGTTCCACAGCTGCTGGAGGGTCCATAGAGCCAACACCACCATCCAGGGCCCCACAGCTGCTGGAGGGTCCATAGAGCCAACACCACCATCCAGGGCCCCACAGCTGCTGGAGGGTCCAAAGAGCCAACACCACCATCCAGGGGCTCCCACAGCTGCTGGAGGGGGCCATAGAGCCAACACCACCATCCAGGGGCCCCACAGCTGAGGGAGGGACCAAAGAGCCAACACCCCATCCATGCCCACGCTGCTGGAGGATCTAAGCCAACTGACCACCATCCAGGGCTCCACACTCGGAGGGTCCATAGAGCCAACACCACCATCCAGGAGCTCCCACAGCTGCTGAGGGTCCATAGAGCCAACACCACCATCCAGGGGTTCCACAGCTGCTGAGGGTCCATAGAGCCAACACCACCATCAAGGAGCTCCCACAGCTGCGGAGAAATCATAGAGCCAACACCACCATCCAGGGGCTCCCACAGCTGCTGGAGGGTCCATAGAGCCAACACCACCATCCAGAGCTCCCACAGCTGCTGGAGGGTCCATAGAGCCAACACCACCATCCAGGGGCTCCCACAGCGGCTGGAGGGTCCATAGAGCTAACACCACCATCCAGGGTCCCAAAACTGCTGGAGGGTCCATATAGCCAACAACACCATCCAGGGGTCCCACAACTGCTGGAGGGTCCATAGAGCCAACACCACCATCCAGGGGTCCACAGATGCTCAGTTGGATTCATGACTGAGAAATGAAGGACCAGGGTAGTATTTGGAAGTCTTGGTCCTGCTCTTTCCACCAATGTTGTACATTTATAGCTGTGTGAAATGTTGCATTGTCTTTCTGGAAGATCCCATCCACCCCAGGGAAGACAGTGAGCATGTATGGGTGTATGTGATCTGCAAGGATGGGCTCATAATAGAGCCTTATACATGGATGAGTGGCCCAGAGAGTGCCAGGAAAACATTCCCGAGACTATAACACTGCAAACACCAGCTTGTCTTCCAGCAATGGTTGCAGAGTGTTTGTTTGCTGGTGTTTCTCATCTGACATGCCAACCTCCATCCATTTGATGAAGTATTGGAGATGATAACCCTTTTCCAATTGGCAGAGGTCCAATTCGGATACTGCTGTGAAAATTTTCTGCCAATTAAATGGGTTGTCACTCTACATCGATTCCTTTTACCTCAGTCCTGTTTTCTCAGTTTCATTTTTGAATTTAGGGGCGTGTTTATTGGTATTACTGGCTACTACTGGCCTAAAGTGAGGAGTTGCCGAGGACACCAGGTCTGTATCTATAGCGACCAACGCTGGCAGCCTATCAAGAGAGATTGAACAGGTCTGTAGCTATAGTGACCACATGAGATGAAGCAGCCCTTACAAGAGGGGATATCTAAAAATAGGCAGGGCTCTGCTAATGGACACAAATTGCAAAGTGACTTATAGTGAGACAACCCCTTTAAGCTTGAGGTGCAGGGACATCCCTCTGAACCGGGGCGTCATACTCAGTAGGGTTCACTGAAGGGTTGTGTTAGACACAGGTCTGGTAGCCCCTGGCTCATACTGGCGGTGAGCTGCTTCCTTGTAGCATATCCATCCAACCACACACACCTTCGTAGCAGACGTTCGCCTCTCAATGGAACATGGTACTCCGCAGTTTCCATGTTGCTGATTCGCAGTTGGCCTACTTGTCCACTCATGATACATTCATCAGAGCAGCATGAGAACAGGTCACAAACCGAATATTTTCAATAATCCCACATCCATGGCAAAAAGCCAAAAATCGCCTTTTACCCATGAGAGCAATTAGTGACGTGTGCAGACAGCCTATCGCACACCTTACATACCCACCGAGCCAGCTCACCACACAAGACTTTATTCATGAGCTACTGACTTTGGAAGTAGGAAGTGGCCATAATAATTTGACTCAATTGTGTTTAAGGACAACAGATTTGCTGCAAATTTTTTTGCAGTTTTTATTGTAGATTTCTCTTCATTGACTTCAAAATGGCAAAATCCACAGGAAAAGTTTATCTTCAGATTTTAGTGCACATTTTTCCCTTCATTGCAGTCAATAAAGAAAATCCGCAGCAAAACTGTCCCACGTGCCTTCAGCCATAGGCTAGGTTCACACAGTGGGCCTCATGTATGAAAACTGTCTAGCTGTAGGACTGTCTTTGTTGCCCATAAAAATCAAACCCAAACCCCTCAGAGCCCAAAAAGTCATAGCCCAAATCAGAGCCCATAGCAACCAGAGCTCATAGCAACCAATCAGAGCCGATAGCAACCAGAGCTCATCGCAACCACCAGAGCCCATAGCAACCAGAGCTCATTGCAACCAATCAGAGCTCATAGCAACCAATCAGAGCCCATAGCAACCAGAGCTCATCGCAACCAATAGGAGCCCATAGCAACCAGAGATCAATGCAAACAATCAGAGCCCATAGCAACAAGAACTCATAGCAACCAATCAGAGTTCAGCGTTAATTTAATGTAGTGCTCTGGAAAAGTAGAAGCTGAGCTCTGATTGGTTGCTATGAGCTCTGCTTGCTATGAGCTCTGGTTGCTATGGGCTCTGACTGGTCGCTATGGGCAACAAAGACAGTCTTACTGCTAGGCAGTTTTCATACATAAGGCCCAGTGTTTGTAAGCCAAAACCAGAAGTGGAGTCTACACAGAGAAAGAATATAATAAGGCTTGTGTCTCTTGTTTCACTTCTGCTTTTGGCTTACAAATACTGCTGCAAAATAAGCATAAAAACCCCCCCCACAGTGTGAGCCCAGACTTAGACTATGTCTACACAGTGCTGGTTTTTGATCCAATTTACGGCTGATTCAGTATTTAGAATCTGCCGAAAATTCAACTGTAACCAGTGTTGTGGTCTACACAGCATGGATTGTTTACTGAGAATATCTAAACCGCCGGCCGTCTGCTGGAAGAGAGAACATGTTCTACCTTCTGCTGGATTCCAGCCGGACTCCCGTAGCCTAAGGGTATGTTCATTACTCGCGGCGCGTATTCGCTGCAAGTAATTGACGTCACTTATCTCCCCTCGCATACAATACGATCGTATTGTACGTCCTCGGAGAGGAGCCGTAACCATAGTTCTCTATGAGAACTATGGATTACCGTAATTTCGGCGCGCATTATTAGAGCGCAAATACGACGCGAAATTACGCCATGTGAACTTACCCTAAATGTACGGGGCTGGTGGGAAATCCGAAATCCAACCAAGTTTTTTGCGCAAAAAAACACAGTACTGCTAAGTTAAAATACAGTATTTTAACTAAGCTGTGTAGACAAAGCCAAGTGAAGGGTATGTTCACACGGCTGATATGGACGCTGAATTTTCCAGATCAGCGTCAAAACCTCATCTGAAAAGTTCCTCAATGCAGCACCTTTCAGACGAGATTTTGGTGAGAATTTCATCAGGTTTTGGATGCGGTTTTCCAACACTGTTTTCTTTGTGAAATACCCACACAAAATATCGAGGGAAAAAAATGTGCCAGAAACGCGCAAAAAAACGTCTGAAACCGCACCGAGGTTTTGAAGCTCTCCATTGAATCCTATGGGGATTTTCAGCATTAAAAATGCTTCAAGAATTGACATGACACGTCTTTATAAGCACCCAAAGCGGCGTCTAATGAAGCACAGAAAACACGCGAGGAAACGCTCCGAATACAGCGCTGAAATCATGCGTGTGAACATACCCTTAGGGTAAATGCACAGGAGATAAATTTGCTGCGTACATCTACACCTAATAATCTGCAGCAGATCGTGTGGATTTTATGCATATTTTATCCCATTAAAATCAATAGGGAAAATCAGCAGTAGATCTGCTACAGAAGTTCACACATCACAAGTTATTTTCTATGTAAAAAGTTTTTGCCACATGGGCACGAGTTATGTAAAATCCCATCCACGTGGCTGGTACTGCAATTCGCTGCAGATTTTTGGTAAAAGCACACATGATGCAGAGATTTTCAAACAGCAAATCCACAGGTAAATTTTGACATCAGAATCTGCAACAGATCGGGAGGATTTTGGTGCAGATTTCACTCCATTCAAGTCAATGGGGAATTTCTGGGCAGAAAATTTCCGCCTTGGACCTGCACCAAAAATCCCATCCACAAGGCGTGTACTGTAAACCAATGCAGAGTTTGGGTGAATGCATGCAGAAAATCTGCAGGTAAATCTGCATGTAAAAATCTGCATAAGGTTGTGGGGGTTTTGGTGCAGATTTTTTTCTATTACATTCAACGGGGTAAAATCTGTTGTAAAACTGCAATAGAAATTCACATGCCGCAGGTTAAAAAAAAATCTGCACCGCCGGTCAATTTTCTCGGCAAATATTTTTGCCACATAAACATGGAATTTGTAAAATGCCATCCACATGGATGGTGCTGTCAGCTGCTCTGGATTTTCCATTTGCAAATCCACATGGACAATTGCAGCAAATCCATCCCATGTGCATTCATTCTAAGTGGTGCAGGGGTTGCCCTGCAAAGTGAGTGACCCTAAAAATATGCCTCTGTCCCATACAAGACCAGTACTACAAATGACGTGGAATAGTTGGAGAGCTCTGTTACAGATGTTGCATTGGGTGTCCAAATTCCGGTAAAAAAAATACCTTCTCCCTTCCTGGTAGACTGCCAGCCCTCGTGGGCAGGGTTGTCTCACCCCCTGTGCCGGTTTGCTGCTCATTTAGTGATGACTATTGTATGTGTTCTTGACTTATGTATTTAAACCCCTTTTTGGATGTAAAGCGCTCTGGAATTATTGGGGCTTCAATATAAGTATTACTAATAATAATGGAACATTTATTGGCAGCAGATCATCTATTTTAGGCCCGCTGTCTATTTAATTTGATCTTTGAACCCATCTGTGCCTAAAAAATAATACTTGACTGTGCTCAAAATTTTTTATTAATTCTATTTAATTCTATTATAGAATTTTTATTGAGTTCATAGAGAGGGCCCCTGTTCAGGATAACTTATTCAACCAGACTGAGTTAAAAAGAGTGTCTCACTCTCTGGAGGTCCTGTCCTGTATTACTCAGGAAGCCCATTGATTTGAATGGATACTGTGTAATACCTCAGATAACCTGTGGTGGCGCTGCAGGAAAATGTAAGACTTCCTGCCAAATTTCTCCAGAGATTGCTGCTGATTGCTGTGGTTTCCAAGACAGATACACTTTGTGATCAGCTCATTGACAGCAGACTCTTCTGTACTGATTGCCCAGATCAGAGAAGCCCTTTAGGGTTTACATGACATGACCGGTTGTCTAAAAAATCATTTATTGACCGAGTAATTGTCACCCCCCCCCCCCCCCCACACTGAGGAGCAACAGTGTTGCCCTGTGACAGCACAAGTCATAGCCTTCACTTAATAGACAGTAAGTACAATATACTGCCAATAACAATCAATGGTGCTCAATAATAAAACGCATGTTTGCAGCGGCCAATTATCCAATTATCTGACATCATCATTGTTATATGTGTATGTGTATGTATATATATATATATATATATATATATATATATAATATATATAATATATATATATATATATATATATATATATATATTTTTTTGGCAGGTGGATCGTGTTCTCTGTCGGCAGCGATGCCAAAAGATGTCCTTGTGTGTTCAGAGGGGGTTGTCCTGTGAAAAGGTATAATACAAGATATACAAAAATGTGAGGGGTGTACTGACTTTTGTGAGTATCTGTATATATATTATAAGAATATATTATAATATATATATATGATATATTAATAAATGTATTATAGGTATATATATATAGTATATATATATATTATATATATATATAATATATATATATATATATATATATATATATATAATATATATACACAGAAGACGTTTGACTTCTGTCATTGCCAACAAAGGATATATAACAAAGTATTGAGATGAAATTTTGTTATTGACCAAATACTTATTTTCCACCATAATTTGCAAAACAATTATTTCCAAATCAGACAATGAGATTTTCGGGATTTGTTTTCTCATTTTGTCTCTCATAGTTGAGGTCAACCTATGATGTCAATTACAGGCCTCTCTCATCATTTGAAGTGGGAGAACGTGCACAATTGGAGGCTGACTAAATACTTTTTTCCCCACTGTGTATGTATAATATATACACACTCGACTATGTACATATATGTATATATATATATATATATATATATATATATATATATATATACACACACATATTAGTATATATTTACATATATATACTAATACCCTTGTTCCCCGAAAATAATAAATTTTTTATGCAGTTCAAAGAGTTTGGCTGCTTCTGCTGATGTTTGTGATGAAATCACTACAGTATATTAATACATGTTGATTTTTTGTTCAACAATAAATGTGAATTCTTGTTCATAGAAAAAATAAGTGTTGGCTCGTCTTTAGGAGCAAAAATTAATATAAGACACTATTTTCGGGGAAACAGGGTATGTATGTGTATATATATATATATATATAAATATTTATGAGCCCTTCCTACTTTGGATATCGGTAGCTTATGAGGGAAGTCACATGTGGTGAGCTGGCTTGGTGGGTATATAAGGTGTGTGCACGCTGTCTGTACACATATCCCTCTTTGCTGTTTTGGCTAAAAGGGTGACTTATCAGATTTGTAAAAAAAGGGGTGATTATTGTATTTTGGGCCAACACTGTCTGAAACTGCGCAATTTATAAAGTGTTTGCGTGATGTGAGAGGTGAATGTGGGCTATGAAGGTGCATGAGAGTAGACTAGCACGTTAGCGTGGAGCAGCTCACCACCAAAAGCCAGAGGGCGACCAGACATGTGACTAAAACAGATGTTCATCGAACTCTACTGCGTATGGGGCCCCGGAGGAGACGGATGTCACTGCACCTCTGCTAACCCTACTGTGTATAGGGCCCTGGAGCAGACGGATGTCACTGCACCTCTGCTAACCCTCACTTGTGTATGGGGGGCCAGAGCAGACGGATGTCTCTGCACCTCTGGTAAACGTTCTGTTTATGGGGCCCCGGAGCAGACAGATGTCACTGCACCTCTGCTAACCCTACTGTGTATGGGGCCCTGGAGCAGACGGATGTCACTGCACCTCTGGTAACCCTACTGTGTATGGGGTCCAGAGCAGACAGATATCACTGCACCTCTGCTAACCCTACAGCATATGGGGCCCAGGAGCAAATGGATGTCACTACACCTCTGCTAACCCTACTGCGTATGGGGCCCCGGAGCAGAGGGATATCACTGCACCTCTGCTAACCCTACTGTGTATGGGGCCCCGGAGCAGACAGATGTCACTGCACCTCTGTTAACCCTACTGTGTATGGGGTCCAGAGCAGACAGATATCACTGCACCTCTGCTAACCCTACTGTGTATGGAGCCCAGAGCACACGGATTTCACCGCACCCTCTTCTAACCCTACTGTGTATGGGGCCCTGGAGCAGATGGATGTTACTGCACCTCTGCTAACCCTACTGTGTATGGAGCCCCGGAGCAGACGGATGTCACTGCACCTCTGCTAAACCTACTGTGTATGGGGCCTGGAGCAGACAGATGTGACTGCACCTCTGCTAACCCTACTGCGGTTGGGGCCCCGGAGCAGACGGATGTCACGGCACCTCTGCTAACCAAGCTGCATTGACAGAAAAGGCTTCATTTCACAGCAGTATTGGAATAAGCCTCCGTCGATTAAAAAAGGTTGTCATCTCCAATGAGTCGCATTTTCGAATGGATGGACGTTGGCATGTCAGGTGAGAAATCTCAGAGAACAAATACCCTGCAACCATTGCTGGAAGACAAGCTGGTGGTGACAGTGTTATGGTCTGAGGAGTGTTTTCCTGGGATCACATACACCTATACACACTGTATATCTTTCCTGGGGCAGATGGGATCTTCCAGCAAGACAATGTGACACGTCACGAAGCTAGAAATGTCTGACATTGGTTGGAAGAACAGGACCAAGACTTCCAAGCTGCATCAGCAGAAAAGACATTTTCAAGGCAGTATCAGAATTGGACCTTCAAATTTTCTGCTATATCAAATGAATGGATGTTGGCTTATCAGGCGAAAAAAATATAGCTGCTGTCCCTGCTGCACACAGTGGTTACTTTAGATTTTAGCTGCTGGTCTTAATAATGTGACTCGACTGTGTATATATACATATATATTTCAATCATCTCAGCTCCTTCTGCTCTATGACATTCTGTCTGCAGATTGGACTGAATTTTTAAGGTGACAAATTTCCTTAATATATCTTACTCCTTCCTTATTGCTGTCCATCACGTCCATGTCTTTGCCGGTCACCATGTGTATCTTCTATGCCTGCTTGTTTTAATACACTGCCACACAGAGGTCGGAATATTATGACAAACCAAAAATGTTCTACACACCCCCCCCTCTAATCCCCTGTTCAGGGATAATAAAAAATGAATTATTTGGATGAAATTTTAATTATAATTAGATAGTATTTTGAAAAACGAACATTTGACACATTAAAGTATAATGTCAGAAGTTTTGATCCATGTCCAGCTGCTAAAACCCCCACGATCACTAAAGCATAGAGTTTGGTTCTGCTCGGATCTTCTCCAAGAGCAAAGTTTGCTGTGTACAGTCATAGACTGCCTGTGGGTCCTTACACCAGACAGTCAGCTCTTCGAGGAAAGAAGAGCAGAGTTGATCGATAGCAAAGGGTCAGACCACTTAGCTGAGCTCTCCTGACCATTTGTTCACACAGCGGTATGTGACGCGGTTTTGGTGCAGATTCTGCCCCCAGAACAGCATCAAAAACAACTAAAAAGCTCCCCCAGTTCGTTTCCATTAATTCCTATTGAAATCATTGTTGTAGTTCATACGATGGAGTTTTCATTCGTGTTTTACTCGCTTATTTTCAGCGCTGAAAAATAAGTGACGTCAATTTTTTAGGCTTTTTCCGAGAGTAAAATTCCCATAGGAAACAATGAAGAGGTTCAGAACCTCGTCCAATTCGCATCACACAGGTGTGACGTGTTTTTGATGGATTTTGACACAGATTTGGATGTGGGTCAGTGGCCAAAAAACGACCTTGTTCAAAATTTGCCAACTGTCAATTTCAAAATAAAAACCGCACTGGAATCCGCGCCGTAAACTGCGTCAAAAAACGCACCTCTAAAAACCAAGTCAAATACTCATCTAAAAACTGCTGCATATGGCAGTAAGCAAATACTGACCGGATTCTGATGAAAGAATCCGGTCGGTATTTTGATATAGTTTCCGTGGTTTTGGTGGATGATTCTGTCCGCGGTTTGTGGATTCGCCCGTCCTCCTCTGCACTCACATGTTCATGTTCTGTCCGAAAACCGGAACATGTTCTAAGTTTTTCAGAACGCCTGTGGCAAAAAAAAAAAAAAACGTCCGGCAGAAAATCCATTCATTAGCAACTACTGAATGGATTTGTCCATGGGGATGGTTGACAGTCGAAATCCGAAATCCGAAAACCGTCTGTAAATCCCACTGAAAAGCGTGCTGTGGGGACAAGCCCTATTGGGGGGGTTTCAGACGAGTATTTGTAGCTGATTTGGATGCTGAAAAATAAGTGTCCAAATCAGTCGTTTCTACACAGCATATGTTGAAATGGCGTCCAAAATCCAATGGTATTCTAACATCACTCGACCGCAGTTTTTTTTTTCCAGATTTGTGCTAAAAACCCCAGTCAGTTTTGGGAATTGCCATCGGCCCTGTACATTGAATGAACTTATAGGGGAAATGGAGCATCTTAGTTATGAGGAGGGGTTAGTAGAATTGAACTTATTTAGTCTTGAGAAAAGACGGCTTCGGGGGGGACATAATTAATTTATATAAAAAATTAAATGTCCCTACAAAAATTTGGGGGGGAAAAATAATTTAAAGTGAATCCCCTCAAAAGAAAGAGGACATTCCCTTCTGCTGAGAAAAAAGGGTTTTAAATCACAGAGAGAAGGGCGTTTTTTTCACTGTAAAACTGGGGAACGTGGAATAGCCGCCTGAATTTTTTTCCCAGGAAATGTAAAAAATTTCAAGAAAGGCTAGATAACTACCTGAAAATATTTAAAGCTTAGTACTACTGTATGTAAAAATTCTGGGTCCTGGCTGGGTTGGGTTTTTTGCCTTTGGGGTTCCAGGGCATTCACCAGGGGAATGGGCTTGAATCCTTATCTCCCTCCCTTACCCACTTTTTCCCCACCCTTTGGTTGAACTTGATAACACTTTTTTTTTTACCCTACCATGTAACTATGACGGAATCGATGGGGAATCCGCAGAAATCCCGCAGGTTTTCAAAATTTTGCCCGATTCTTAAACCGACTGGGGAAAAAACCATGGGGGGTAGTCTAAACACGATTTTTTTATTGACACACTGGCACAGTCGGATTTTCACCGGATTTTAAATACCCCCACTCCACCAATCAAAACTTCCGATGTCGCTATGACATGGCAAAGCATATTTTTATTAGAGCCCTCCAAAGTTGACAAATTAATATACTTGATATCTGTTGCAATGATATAGACAACACATCCAGCTATAATAAAAAAAAGAAAAAAAAGCAAAATCAAATTACACCCCTACATTTTTTGGTTTTAAAGTTAAATTTCTTTGTAGATTGTCATTACTGGGGACTCTGCACATGATATTATAGCTAATAATATCAGTGTTAAAGAGGTTTTGCCAAGAAGTGAGTTCCTTACCTAAAAGGTATAACCTTTAACCTAAGCCTATAACCAACAATAACCCTACTGTCACTACACTATCCACAACCATGTCTGCCCCTCACCTTCTGTCTCTTCCCACCTTCCATGTAGAGTGTAAGCCCTCACGGGCAGGGACCTCTCTCCTTCTGTACCAGTTGTTAGTTATTAATTTGTCACCTTTGTACTTGTTTGACCAATGTTATGGATGAAACCTGAATGTACAGCACCCTGGAACCAAGGGCGCTCAAAAATAAATAATAATAATAAAAAGGCTGATACTCCCCTCTTGAAGCTTGAAAAAAGGGGCGTTGTGTTTCTGTGTTTAAAAAAAACAAGTACCTCCTCTGTGATGTTATCGCTCCACCTCCCATGCACGCTGCTGAGGCTGATACTCAGTCTCTGTAGTTGAGCAAACATGTTTGGCTAAACCACAGAAGAGAACTGTATTGTGCACAAGCTCTAAGGGTTTTGTTTCTCCCTCTTATCTGCTCAGGAGACAAGATAAGGTCCGAGCAGGCAGCATTCTTTCATTTGTTCACAAACTGATGCAGGGGGGGAGGTAGGAGGGTTGAGCAGGGAGCATCTGCATGTTTACTCAGATAATTACATTACAATCAGTGGATTCTCTAACAGCAGAAACAGGATCTTTTCTTCTCAGTCCCTTCAAAGCTCGTTCATGTTCCCTGCCATCAGATAAGAAGTGTAAACAATGCAACCAGATCAGCTCCTGGTTGAATCTGATGTAAACAGTCAGGAAACTAAGGGCATGTAAGGAAGGCTGTAGCTCTCACAGGCTTCACTTTTTTTTTAATGACATATATTTAGAAAAGTGATTAAATACCCATTTTGGAGGATCCGACATCAACATTAGATCGTGGCAAAACCCCTTTAAGGCTGAAGCAAATTTTCATTACAGTCATTTTGGTAGACGATTCTTTATGGCCGAGTTCACGATGGATGTTTTCTCAATGTTAAGAGCTAAGGATGTTAAGCACTAAAGAGGTCTAGATTTTAGAGCGAGCTACATTTCAATTTTGATTTTAATAGCAGCAAATGTTTTTGTGAAGAAAAACTGTAGTGGCTGTAAGTCTTCTCCATGTTTACTTATTATACAGGACTGAGTCCATCCTGGTGGAAAGCAAAGAACCAGGGTTGTACAGTTGTCATTACTTGAAATCAGGGCATCGACAGAGAAAACCTTTAAACGCGATGAATGTCCCCAGAATCAAAGAAGGTTGACAGCTGTAAGATAATATTTATTTAACAATGCCACGGGAGCGCACGTCTTTCAGATTGGGCTCTACCAGAACAATAGGTCAGGTTTATTTCTTTACGGCTGGAGGACTCAAGGGCAGTACAGGGGCGCGGGATTCAGGATGCAGGCAGAAGTTTAGCAAATCAATCAGACACTTCCCCGAGCATAACATGAATCTGTTATCTATAACTAACATCCTTCCCGTGTACGCAGTGAAAAGTTGAGCATATACATATAAAAAGACTCGGTAACACTTAGGACTGTTTATTACGATGATACAGAAAGTCCGAGCAATGTGAACTCTGGATGTGAGTCCTCAGTTGGCTCTGCTGGATGTAGCCTTGGCAGTAGTAACGATCTGGCCTCAGTGGCAGCTTGCCATTTTGTCGGATCGGCGGGTCAACTTGCCGTTCTTTTAGGTCATACAGATTTGTAATCGTGGGAGATAATATTCTGCTACAGGCATAAGACTTTTTGACTAGTAATCCTATTGAAGGACATTACAGTGGGCCAAATGACTCCAGAGCAAAAAATTAGTATCCAATGTTAAAGAAAATATATTGGAACACTAAATATGTCAACTGGATCTCCGAATATCCATTACTTTAGCTAAGAAGAATTTGAAGTGAGTTATTGCTGCTAACGGTAACTTATTATGCCCTATTGGTGGAACTTTTGTGATACATTACCCATAGTTGAGGCCTCCACCACACTAAGGAGCAACTAGTCTATAGGCAACATATATCAGGATGGAGACACAGCTCAGAAGTGAGAGAAGGGAGAGCAGAGGGCTGCAGACATTATTCTGCATTTTGCTGCAATTTTGAACAAAATTGTGCAAAACTGCACAGAGCCCAATATCTGTGTCTTCACTGTAGTGTAATTGGCATTTACAGAACCCTTGTGATGTCACCAAAGGTCCTATAGGCCAATTACACTACACCGCATAGCACCACAGAGAAGGTGTAGGGGCCATGTATGTAGTAACAGGGAGAGAATAGGAGGGTCTGTGAGAACAGAAGCATGGAGGTCAGTGAGGGGGGACACAGCAGCAGGGTGTATGTGAAATATGGGCAGCAGAAGGAAGCCGTCTTTCATACTTACTAAAGTGCACTGTGCCCTGCACTCAGCAAGGTAGTGGATGGATATTTATCTATATAGATTGTAGACATCCTGGGTTGAGAACTTTGCTCTTAATTGGTGCATTTTCTGTTATTGTCACCATCTTGGAATGGGCTATCTTCTATGTAGTACTTAATAAGTACTGAATCCTCATCTGTAGACAAATTCTTATTTTGGGCATGCTACGCAACATGTTTTCCCAGGTGTGGGTATGGCTTTTGACCATATTGCCATCAACTGAAACAGTCACAGAATAACTAATCTAAAAAAAAAAGAAAAAGATCTAAAAGAAACCAGTCACTATAAGGGTTTTTTCACACGTATCCAAAGACGTACCCAAAGTGCGCTGCGTATTTGGATGCATTTTCTGTGCAGCAGAAACGCACCCTATAGTTTTAAATAGGGTGTAAAATGGATCAAGAATTGACATGTCAATACTTTGAACGGCTCTAAAGACGCATCAGAATGACACATGTAAAACACGCATCAGACGTCTGAACACGACGCATGTTTTACATTGAAACTAATGTAAATCACACTGCACATTGTTAGATACGTGTTTGGGTACGTTTTGGGTTCGAAACAAGGATCCAAACACATATCTAAAAAATGCCTTGTGAACATCCCCTAACAATGCGGTCCAATCTACTGATATCATATTGTAGAGGAGGAGCGGAGCAGATTGATGTATAACATTTCTTGTCAAAATATTTCATATATTTGGTGATTTGCGGGATTAAAATCTTTGCTCACTCTGGGTTAAGGAGTCCAGTGGGAGGTTTTGTTTCATTGAGCATACAGAGATAGCGGTCAATCCCTGAGTAGCACTGCCCACTGGACTCTTAAGTAGAGATTTAAATGCATAAAATGAATGTCATATAGTTTCAGTATATCACTCTGCTCAGTTTTGCCTGCTTTGTGACGACACAGCAGATCGCTTATTAGACGTGATGGAAATTATTTAGTAAGATTCCCACACTAGAGCTACTTTGGACATTGTTGTTCCTGTTGAATGGTCACAGAACCAGTGTTTTTTTCCCCTACTAACAAAGTAATGGTTCTTCAGAGTAAAAATGTTTTGACTTCTTAAGCCGGTCATGCAAATAAGATCAACGTCGGTAAAAACCGGCTAGCTTTGGTAGGACACAGGGCCATCTTTTCCATTGGGCACACTAGGCAGTTGCCCGGGGGCCCAACTAGTATGGGGGCCCCAGGTGGTATATGTATGCCCCAGGAATACAAAAAACATACCCTGGATCCCTTGCTTGGCTTTGATTATTCAACTGTATGTTTTTAGGTTGTACAAACAGTTAAAAACCATGGTGTAGAAGGGAGTCAGGCTCCCTGCTCTGCCAATTAGTCTTCTAGGCTGCAGGCTGCCGGTGTCCAGACATAAGTAGCGTGATAGTATGAGTGTGCTTGGGTGTGGCTTGAGGCATGGTCTAGTGTAATGTCATGTATTTTGACAGAGCCCGCCACAGTGTTATACCCGGGGGGGCCCATAATGCTGTGAAGACGGCTCTGGTGGGACGGACCGACTATCGAATATATGGTGTCTCCTGACTCTTCCCCAGTGGGAGATGTTGGTGGAGATAAGGGATGGACCACTGCTCAGTCTTCTAGGGAAAACTGCCAAAAGAGGAATCCAGCAGTAGCTTACATCCTGTCTCCCCCTTCAGAACACATGCAAACTAAAATGAGTATACATGTACAGTATATGTGGGAATTGGTAAAGGTACCAGTTAGCTGAATGAGCGATCATGAGGAAATATTAAAGAGGTTTTCCCATCATGCTGCTTCTCAGAGCCTTCTCAGGCTCTCACTTCCTGTTCAGGATGTGGGTGGTTCTACAGCAGTGACTGACATGTCAACTCTGCTTTACTTAGCTGAGCCTGTTAAAAGGACACAGGTAATGAAGGGGTTTTAACAGCAGGGCAGAAGATTTCAAAGCTCAAAAGGGTTAAAGTTTGTCAGTATGAAAAATAAACAAGCTCCCGTGTTGCTGATAAGACACAGCAGGGAGTGATGTCACCATTCCAGCCAAGGCTGCTAAACCAGAGAAAGGTGGTCGGTAACCAAGGAAAGCTTGTGTACACAAGCTGGAGATAAGAACTACTCTAACTTTGACAGGAGGCGAAATCAAAACAGCAATGTATTTGGAATTAATCTTCATTTAACTTTGCCTACATGTTTAAAACTGATCAGTCTTATGGGAGTGCCCCTTTAATGCAAGCTCAATCCTTTAATTTTAAGCCAAAGGAGGAAACTCGCTGGTGAGCATTTCATTTAATTTCTGTAGACACAGGGACAGTTAATAAGGCAGTGTGACAATACCCCAGATCCTTGTGGAGCCCACAAAATACGATGGTATATAGGAGTAATGGTGCTTAATTGGAGCTAATCCTATCTGGGTTTGTAGTGGCATTCAGCTTTAAATGTGCATATCATGTGCTGTTTATTGAAATACAGTTTCTCTCCAAAGACCCCCAACTTTCCAGGAGAAGCTAGATCCAGCGCAGCAGCTGTCAAATATCACGCTAAGATAGAAAATGCCTCTTGCCGTCATAGATGACCCTTTTTGCCTTTGTAGTTCCTTTTCTACTTGGAATGTCCATGAACTTTATCAATCGTTTTCTCATCTCTGTACTTTTTTTCTCTTGTCTATTTTTTACATATATCTTTTGACCACACTGTTGTACCTTATTCCCACTGTGATGAAACAAAAGGCTTTTAGAAATTCTGAATTATTAAGACCTTTCTATTCCAATTTCTCTTTTTTAGCGGCTACAATATTTTCGTATGAATAGGCCATGAAATTGGCATAATACATTGGAATAAAATCATTTTAAATTTCCATTTGAAGATGTGTCTGTAGGTCAGACTGTAGCATTGTGTCTTGGTTTAGATCTAGATTAGAGGCTTATGTAAAGTTTACCGACCGTTTTAGAACTTTTATCTTCCTATTTAGTAGTTATTACCTGATAACAACACATAGCCCCTTTATACTGAGTAGATATCATGGTAACCTTTCATGTTCTTTCATCGACATGCACAGATTCCCACCTCACAAACAATTGTTCCCCATTGTGCGCACAAACTAACCTTCTGCTGGGTCCGGAGGACCAAATCTCAACGCATAGCGCACAAGAAAGTAGTTGTTCCAGACATATAGTTGTCCATCTCTTGGGTTGTAGTCCACAGAGGATACGTACTGGTATGGATTGGGAAAGTCCAGACCCTTGGCTCCCTTTGTTCCAAGTGGCTCTTCCCTGTTTCGGTGGGTGTTGAAGGCGTATTCTAACCTGGTACCTGCAGACTCGTTATCATCATCCGCATATACCGATTTCAACACGTAAAGGACCCCACAAGCCATGAAAGCATTTGATGCTGAACGCTTATCATATGTGGTCTCCCATGTGCCCTCAAACCGAAGAGTATATGGATTAAGCTGGGTGACCACCAGCCTCCCACTGTTTCCTTCGGTAGCATAGATAACCCACAAGCCATTCTCATCCACAGCCAAGTCTATATCAGTTTTACCGCCCCATCGGTACGGTGAGGTATCATGATAGTTAGCTGTAGATATAATGGCCTCTCCACTCTTGATCCGTGTCCTAAGATCATATTTTACAATGTTACGTGTACGTTCTTTGTTATAGAAGGCAGCCCCATCATATACCACAAAACCCGTTCCATCCACACGACTCGGTAGACGATATGTAGTGGTGTGTCGGCCAGCGGCATAGTCCTCCCATGATGCATACTCTGTTAAAGTATCAGTACGGTAGGGGATCCATGGCATAACATAGAGACGTTCTCCAGCTTGAAGGGGATCTCGACACCAGGCTCCCGACTGGTGCTCAGATTCATGGGTGGAAGTGGGTTCTAGAATTTCTTGTAACATTCCCGGGCAGACGAAAACTGTGAGGAAGGGAAGAAGTGGGAAAGGATAGAGGGAGGAAGAAAGGAAAGATGAAAGGAAATGATGGTAAAAAACGTGATTGAATCATGGATGATTGGCAGAAAAGCGGAAATGAAACAAGAACGATGCAAAAAGTGGTAAATATGGGAAATAAAGGAAGAAAGCCATTGAGAAGAATGATTCGAGTTAAAAAAAAAAAAGTTAATAAAACCATTATGGAGAAGTGAAGTAAGGATAGGATATTGGATGAGCAATGAATAGACAGAGCATAGAAAAAGGGAGGAAAGAGACAGGGGCAGGAGGGGAGAGAGAAAAAAAAAAGTTGTTGTGAGCTGCGAATTCTCTCTACGCCCCCTGGATTTACCCTGTGATCATAGGAGGATGAGTCTGGGGGAGTGAGAAGGGTATGACAAGGGAAGAAGATTAAGAGAGAGAATCAGAAGAGAAGACCCTCTCCTAATCTCAGAATACTCCCGTACTCAACCTGTCTCAGCCTGGCTTTCGATGATACCAAAAAAAGTCCCATGTTTTGCCCACTTCTCTTCCTTTTTGCTTAGTCTATCACTAAAGTATATGGTGGAAAAAAAAATCAAAAATGTATATATTTGTATCTAGATCTAAGTTCCCTTCATTGTAAGCTACCCAACCCCAATCTCCTTTACGACTCCCCTACATTGCTGAGATCATCTAACAAGCTAATTCTTGGGTTAGGAGTTTTTATTTCCTTCACCATGCTGTATAAGGAACTTTTTTTTTCTTTCCCCGAAGGAAGTGTCTCTTTCCCCCATCTCATAAGCAACTCTCTCTCCCCCTCCTCTTCCTCATTACTTATATCTTCTCCATCCCCGCAGTTACAGAAAATGACACGTTTATTGCCATGGAAATGCTGCTTGGGGAGGGAGAAAGAAAAAAATAAAAACTCGGAGGTCACATATTATTCTTACAGCCAATCATGGACCATTGGTGCTTGACCTCCCCCCACTGAGGATCTCTGTTGCTGCTCAGGCGGGGATCCTGAAAGCTAATTGGGTTAGAGGGCAGCTGATTAAACAGCCATGGAGGTGTGAGACGCAAGAAAGAAACCTGCTGAGTTTCATCGTGGGTAAATGAAATTGGCATCCACTATCCTGTTGGACGGAAATATTGATTAAGTGAAATAAATTCTTGCAGAAAACAAGTATCCCGTTTGAAGGAAAGTCCTGTTGTGCCAATGTGCCCCTTACAGAAGGGAACCCATTAAAAGAACACCCCTTCTTTATAGGTTAATTTCAGATCTCTGGAATCGAGGTTCCCCATTATTAGGACAGTAAATTTACCACCCACCCAGGACACCCGAGGAGAACATATCACGTATACACAGCAGACATCAGAGGTCGAATTGCAGCTCTAGAAGAATGAATCGTCCAAATTCTCGTGATAATCAGGTCAAATAATGGCTGACTCTACTGTGAGTAGGTGATGGGTATGTTTTAATTTGGAAAAGCCAAGTATGAGTTGGCTTTAGTCTTCTCTTGGATGGAGTGGGTCAAAGTAGCAGCCATTCAGTATGCCAAGCTACAAGACTTAGCCTATTCTGCTGGGCAGTGGTTTTACAAAAGGTTCCTTACCGAATACTAAAATGAGTTTAGGCACATGTATGGTAACAAGATACAATAGCCTAAACCAAATTAATTCAGTGTGTTTTAGAAATCATATTAATGGTTCCTATCCCTCAATGTGGCCTGATAACTGGTGTGCTCTCTCTCTCTATATATATATTTGGGCAGTTCTTTGGTAATTGTGTTTAGACTACTCTAGAGAAGCTATCTATTTAAGGTGGAGAAACTCATTAGAAAAAGTAATGTTCGAAGAAACATCGAACCAATAATTATCTTGAGAACGATTGTTTTGCAGATGCAGCCATACCCATATGATCCATTTTGGCCATTACAGCCACCCAAATGGGCCACACATGAAGGCCATACATGAACAATGACAGAAGGTGAATATCTTTCACTGTTGAACATTTTTTTTCTGTGCCTTATACAGTCAAGGACTACTTGACGAAAATTTCAAGCTTAGCTGGCTTCTTTCCAGATGTCGTCTTTGCCTACAATGATGGTCTGTTGTTAAATTCCATGTTTTGTTGTAAATGGTCTGTTTCGGTCTACTTTTGACTAAAGAGTTGGTCACTTATAAGCTCTTTACGCATTTACAATTTTTACTTTCCACCAGGGTTCTGGTATATTTTAGACTGTAGTGCTATTCTTCAGGAATATCAGGTGGAACCGGTTTTAAGCCAATGGAATCTATCAAGATTTGTGTGGATCCTTTCAAAAATATCATGTCTGTTGTGAATGGAAGTCCTATAAGGGTATGTTCACATGGCATCTTTATGGACATATTTTGGGGTGTAATTGCACTGCAATACGGCCCGAATTACATCCTATAAGCTCCCTCCATGTGACTTCTTCCCAAAGTTTACGCACCGGAGATAATGAAGGTGAATCTGGCCAGCACGTACTTCTAAAACACCCAGCGTATTGTGGAGCATACTGTACGTGCCACAATACACCGTGTGAACATACCCTTAGGACATTATAACTGGGATCTTATAGAGTTTCTGTTGTCACTGACATAGGATCCTATTTCTCCTTAGCTTCTACAGACCTTCATGGCTGATGCTATCCCAATGTTTAATCTACTTTCATTGGTTATGTTACAAAAAGATCAATATGTTGTATGCTTTGGTTAGAGAAGAATGGTCGCAGAGGGCATTTGGGGTGCCACATGACACTGCATGCTTGGCAGTAATCAATAAACAGGATTATTCAGTGATACAGTTGGGTCAGAGAACAGTCAAGGGTTTGGTAGCTATTTTTTCCGTGCTAGGATACAGCACGCATTGTTGCCATAGGAATGGAAATCAAAGAAAGGATACAGCTCAATGCATCCATGACTTGGTAGCTATGTAGGGTTGCATCAAAATGTGATAGTGAATTGGCTTTTCCAGTGCATGGATATGAAGGTCTTATCTTGTAACGTGAGTGGAATGACACTCTTCTGTTGGAATTGCGCAGCACAAGCCTAAGTCTTGCTCTAGCCTAAGGTTTATTTTACTTTTGTATTTCCTCTTAAGCTTGTTTTTGTCGGCAAGGACCCATGCTTTGGAATGTGAGAGTGATTAGATACCCTGAAACCATTCAGACTATGGGAATGATAAGAGTTTGTAATGATTTATAGGGTTGGCAGAAATGGCGCCACTTGGGTCTTGCGAATGATGACAGCAGCAGAAAAAAGTGTGTTTCTCGCGCGGGCTGCAGTGACCTGTTAATTTATGAGGTTATATGGGTAAGGACAGGGTTGTAGGGGACAGGGGCAGTGTCAAGCTATAAGGGGGTGAATGAAGGGCTACTAAAGGATACAAAATGCAAATGCTGGGACTGGTGTATCTCAATACTACTGGGATCTTTATACTTAGTAAAACCAATCCAACCGTTGGCCCAGGACAGATTATTTCAGCCATATATGAACAAGGCCCTGGAAAGGTTATCCCATTTAAATGACTAATCTAGCTTAATAAATTATGGTGACATCGCAGAACTGACTACAATGGGATTTGGGGAAAGTCCATGGAGTTGCATAAAGAAGAAGCAATATTTTTATTGTAATGGAAAGAAGGGATATTTTTGTTACTCTTCTTTCCTCTCTCCCATAAATTCCCGAGGTCAGCTATTTTGAGCTAGCATGTGTTATGTCTCTACAAATGGCAATTACAACAGCCATGCCCAATATGCACATTGTAAAATCTTTTGTAAGCCTCAAGTGACTACCTCTTACTTGCAGGAGGATCTTTAATGGCATGTCAAAGACTAAGGGACAGCGGGAGGTCATATTCACCAATAAAACTGACACTACTTGTGTTATTGCCCGAGCTACACAGTACTTCCTGGAGAACATTGTGTGGTACTTTTACCTTGTTAAAAAAGGTAACTAAAGGCTTTTTTCCTCTTCAGCTGCTGATTCTAAAATACTAATGCAACCTTCATTTTTCCCTCCACACCATGCTGAAGCTGATTTTCCTCTCAGTGAGGAATTGTAAAGATCGAATTTTGGGGAATAACCTGTCTTTAACCTTTGGTTTAGCCTTTTCCTGCATGAAAATCATGTACCATTGCCGTAACGGTTTTCTCCTTTGTTTACTGTAAAGCTGGCCATAGACATTATGGGCCACATGTATGAAAACTGTTTAGGTCTAAAACGCACTTTTTTGCCCATAGGTTACTATGGGCAAATAAGTGAGTTCTAGGCCTAAACAGTTTTCATACATGTGGCCCTATATGTTTGAATAAACGTGTAAAAAAAGTCCTAAAAAATTTGGCGGTATCTGCAGATAATCTCAAGGTGATGTAAGACCACTGGTCCCCAACCGGTGGCTCCATGATCCAATGCTGGGTTGCTCGCCATAAATGTCCTGGCTTGTGTGTATGTGCCCTGGCAGTTTACATCATTACAGACATATCCTATTCGCTGGACAATGCCAATTTGGATGGTATAATAATGGTGTCAAATTTAGATCTTCAATTATTTTTCAAATTTTAGATTTCTTGTTTCTCTAGATTGGCTAGATTTCTCCAAAGTTTTGGAGTTTTAATGTACCCTATTTCCCCGAAAATAAGACAGTGTCTTATATTAATTTTTGCTCCTAAAGACGAGCTAAGACTTATTTTTAGGGATTTTTTTTCTATGAACAATAATTCACATTTATTGTTGAACAAAACATCAACATGTATTAATATACTATAGTGATTTCATCACAACATCAGCATAAGCAGCCAAACTCTGAATTGCATAAAAAAATGCACCATGTCTTATTTTCGCGGGTGTCTTATTTTCGGGGAAACAGGGTAGCTCCTGACTACAACTCAAAGCTGAAGGTGGTCACAGGGTACAAAAGGTTGGGAACCACTGTGTTAGACCATAGATAATATGTTGCTGACAGATACCACCAAAACGGTTTGAATCTGGCAATAAAACTAGTCTATGGCCAACTTTAGGGCTACTGTACACAATGGTATCACAACTCCTCACAACCTTCGAGTTGTATAAAGCTGTAATTTAGCACCTAGAATTCTTCAGGGCCCTACTGTTTCTTAGCATGGCACTGATTTTTTATGGAGGCAAAAGGGGATGGCCGTTGTTCTACCACATTCTGCATAATCTAATAGAAGAAATAACCCTGGGTATAGATCTATAGAGGTGACACATGCAGTGATTACGACTCTGTAGTATCAAGCCACAGAGACGCCATTTGTCTTTATTCAGCCTCTGTTTACTCTCTCCCATGTTTCTGAGGCCTTGGACCAACTTAACTACCTAAATCTGTGCCTTCGATGAATTAAACGTCGGACTGAGCATCTTAGGGAAGTGGAAGATCCTTACGCGAGGACCACATTTTTATAGAATTTATATTATTGCAACTCTATTCTTGGGTGCTTGGTGACCATGGAGTTGAGCTTTACATGAACATACTGTTTCTAGAAGACCTCCTTTTGGGCAGTGTGGGGCTAGTGATGTAGTTTAATGCCATTTTTATTGCAGCAACAAAGATACCATCAGTAAACCCATGTTAGAAGAACATACCCCTAGAAGAGCTCACAGCCCCAGCATGCCCCTTCCCATAAATAAGCTTCCCGTTATAAGAACACCCCATCAGTCTGTATGTTTCATAGTACATTTGCTGAATTTATAGGCACTATGACAAAATTGCATATTTTTGGGGCAAAAGTGTTTCCTTTCCAAAATAGTAAATCCATTTGCTTTGCATGCAAATGGAATGGAATGAATGGAAATGTACGTTCAAACATACATACGGTATAAAGCATACACTTGTTTTATTATTATGTGGAATTAGTATACTAATATGTGATCTTTTAGGGTCATTTTGGAATCTAGGTCAATTATAGCCAAGAGTTAAAGGAGTATTCTTTCCATATACTTTGATGGAATATTGCTCTGATATGCTATTAAAGTCTGATAGGTGCAGATCCTATCTTTGGGACCCACGTCTATCTCAGGAATGGACCACCGAAAGTCTCGGCTCAGAATGGAGAGCTCATCATGCTTGTACACAACTCTCCATTCTGTACTATGGGAGTTCTGAGTACATGGGAGCGTTTGGCTACACTCGGAGCTCCCATAGAACAGAATGGCTCGTCATTCTCAGCCATCACTTTTAGGGACCCATTCCTGGGATATGTGTGGGTCCCAGAGGTGGGGCCTGAACCTATCAGACTTTGATGGCATACCCTATCACTATGCCATCAAAATAATCGTGGGAACACCCCTTTAAATAATAATGAACAACAACAACACATGGTCAATGTTTTTTGTCCTTAACTTGACCAGGCCAAGAGGAGTTACATCATGTTTGTTGCCTATAATTTTGGGGGCACTGGTTCTCTGAAATTCAGTTTTATTTATGATGTCTTACTTAATGAAAGCAATGCCCATATGAAAAATATGCAAATTGGCTCTCTTCCAGAAGCAAGAAAATTGTATCTCTAATGCATCCTATAGATCCTGCAAGTCAATAAACGACTCCTAAAGGATCCTTGAAACCATAGATAACTAGGGTTTACCTAAAATTCCCAATTATGTTTCAACTTACACTTAGGGGTCAGATATTGACTTCCAGTTAACTTCTGGAGGACAGCTAATTTTCATATTATCATCTTAATCTTTTCAAGAGCAAAGGTGCCAATACACCTTCAATAGCTATTGGAGGAAAACTTGTTTGGTTGACAGCTATTTCTCCTTTCCATAGGGAGAGAGAAGTAGGTTGCAGCCAGACACCACTGGCCATTGGTTATCTCCAGGGAAAAGAAAAGGATTGAGCACTGAAGTTTAGCGTGTTCGATCCTTTCCTATTTCTTGATACCATCTGTCGGGAGAAAGTTAGGCCCACATATACATTAGGTAGTTGGCTGGTTATTCCGAAGCCAATAGCTTCGGTTGACTTTTCTCTAATGTGTATGTGGATCTTAATTCTATCCAACTTTGTTGACCTTCTCTATCTTTATTATGGCCTAACCAGAAGACAATCAACAGATGTTATAATACTTACTACATTTTGAAGTACTTTAGTCAACCAAGAACACTATTTTCCTGCCTTACATTGGGTAAGATAAAATTTGAAGCCCACTCTAACAAGCCAGAAGAAGGATTGTTGCCTATTCCTAATATGAGCACACCATTAACAAAACTAGCTTTGCTAACTATCTTCAAATTGATCATGCAAAGAAACAGTGAACCATCAGCTCAGTTGACTATCTCTAGATGGACCACACTAGGAGAACACCAAGGAACCTTGCTGCCTGTCCTTGTATTGACCACACAATGAAACCATTTTTGGTGTAGAAACATCAAAATTTTGTAACCAATTAATGGCAACGCATTGACTTGAATTTTATTAAAGGGGTGTCCTTGTAACTGGGAAGGGAATGACCCGGCTGCAAAAATTTTCCGATAGGGGTGTTCTTGTAACAGGTTTTAGTTCAGTTAGACAGCTTACACAGCAACACAGAAAGAAAGGGAGTTAATCTCAGACACCTGTAGGGAGAAGAGTGAAGTCAGAGAGATAGTGCGTGTTGGACGGTGGTGTGGTATCCGCCTGCTCACAAAGGAAGTCGTTAGAAGTGACAAAAGCCTATAATGTAAAGACAATTTTGTCACCAATTCATGAAATGTTGGGTGGAGACTGGTGGAGTTTGTCCCTTCCCCACAGAGGGACACAAACAGAGGGGATTTAGGAGGCACCTATATGGGGAGGTAGAGGTTTAATACATGGAGCAACATGGGACATATAGGAAGAAAGATACAAAAAAATGAACTAAACTAAAAGAGTTTTAACATGGAACACAGTCTACACAGAGAAGGCAAATGAGCTGGTAAGGCTGGATTTATAGGGAAAGATTACGTTGATAAATAGGAATTGTAGGAAAAAGTTATACGCCATTAAAGATGAATTTTAGGGATCGGTCATATGAAGTAACTGGGAGGCCTAAAAGGAAGGATTATTAGGAATAATAGGAATATAGGGAACATGTGTAGGGATTAAGAGGGGTAATAAGAAGGGTTGTATGACTTGATAGGTTTAGTCATAGGGAGAGGTTATACGGAGTAATAGGGGAAGATATAGGAAAAAGCAATATGAAATAATAGGAAGAAATACAAGGAGAGGTAACGTATGTGGTATAACAGAATGAGATACATGGAGATGGCATGTAGAGTAACAGGAGAAGATATAGCAAGACGTTATTCTGTATGGATTAATAGAAGGAGTTATAAGGGAGAGTATGTGAAGTAATAGTAGGAGATATAGGGAGAGGTTTTACAATATGGAATAAAAGGAGGAGCTTTAGGGGAGGTTATATCAAGTAATAGGAAGAACTATAGGATATATGGAGTAATCGAAGATATTGTGAGAGGTTATATTGAGCAATATAAGATGTAGGCAGAGGGATAAATGGAGTAATAGGAAGAGATGTAGGTAAAGGTTATATGAAGTTATAGTAAGAGATATAGGAAGAGGCTATATGAAGTTATAGTAAGAGATATACAGAGCTTATATGGAGTAATAGGAGAAGTTATATGGAGTAATAAGAGGCGATATAGGGGAGGTTATATGGAGTAATAGAAGGAGATATAGGTTAAGTTATATGGGGTAATTGGATGAAATATAGGAGAAGTTATATGGAGTAATAGTAGGAGGATATATAGGCAGAAGTTATATTGAGTAATAGGAGGAGATATAGGGGAGGTTATATGGAATAATAGGAGGAGATATAGGGGAGGTTATATGGAGAAATAGGAGGAGATATAGGGGAGGTTATATGGAGTAATAGGAGGAGATATAGGAGAGGTTATATGGAGTAATAGGAGGAGATATAGGAGAGGTTACATGGAGTAATAGAAGGAGATATAGCATACATGCCAACTCTCTTGCTTTTGGCGAGGGGTCCCGCTAATAGGGGGGTCCCGCTAATGGGGGTGTCTCCCCCCCCCCCCCCCCCGCACCCCGGCAGAGTTGGCGAACCTCCTGCCGCCAGCAGGCAGCGGAGTTCTTTAAATGACCGCGGCGCCAGAGTAGCGCTAGTGCCCGGCGAGTTTCACTGACTTGTGTGGCAGCAGCTGCACAGTCAGTCAGCAACTGCACGCTGCCATACAGGGAGGAGGCAGGAGGGATCGTTCCCGCCTCCCTTCTCCTCCTGTATGTACAGCGCCGGCCGGTGTGCGCTGTACATACAGATCAGCGTCGCAGGGGGTGTGACGCTGGGTCATTCGGCTGGGAGATGTCCGGAGCTGGCCGCACTGCAGGGAGCCTGGTGAGGTGAGTGGCTTTTATTATTTTATTTTTATTAGCTATAGGGGGGCATCTCCCTGGCTCTGCGGGGGCTCTTCCTGGCTAAAAAGGGGGCATCTACATGGCTACAAAGGGGGCATCTACGTGACTACAAAGGAGGCATCTACCTGACTATAAAGGGGGCATCTACCTGACTACAAAGGGGGCAACTACCTAACTACAAAGGAGGCATCTACCTGGCTACAATGGGGCTCTACTTGGCTATAAGCGGGGTCGACCTGGCTACAATGTGGGCTCTACCTGGCTACAAAGGGGGCTCTACCTGGCTACAAAGGGGGCACTACCTGGCTACAATGGGGGCTCTAGCTGGCTATAATGAGGGCTCTACCTGGCTACAAAGCGGGCTCTACCTGGCTATAAAGTGGGCTCTACCTGGCTACAAAGGGGGGCTCTAAGGGGCTATAAGAGGGCTCTACCTGGCTATAATGGAGGCTCTACCTGGCTACAAAGGGGGCTCTACCTGGCTACAATGGGTTCTCTACCACGCTAAAAGGGAGAACTACCTGGCTACAAAGGGGGCTCTACTTGGCTACAGAGGGGGCATCTACCTGGCTGCAAGGGGGCATCTACCTGGCTGCAAGGGGGCATCTACCTAGCTGCAAGGGGGCATCTACTTGGCCGAAAGGGGACATCTACTTGGCTACAAGGGGCATCTACCTGCCTGTAATGGGCACTACCTACTTATGGGGGGCTACTACCTGGCTATAAGGGCACTACCTGGCTAGAGGGGGCATCTACCTTGCTTTCTTCCAAAGCCGTTATGCAGTTAGGTGGAGTGGGTGTGGCTTTTTGAACGGACGTGGCACACCAACAAGATGGGCGTGTCCATGCAAATTTTTTGCCACGCCGCGCGTTGCCCTCTTCCATTTCCTGCTTTTCCACTTTCAAAAGTTGGCAAGTATGAGATATAGGAGAGGTTATATGGAGTAATAGGAGGAGATATAGGGGAGGTTATATGGAGTAATAGGAGGAGATATAGGGGAGGTTATATGGAGTAATAGGAGGAGATATAGGGGAGGTTATATGGAGTAATAGGATGAGATATAGGGGAGGTTATATGGAGTAATAGGAGGAGATATAGGAGAGGTTATATGGAGTAATAGGAGGAGATATAGGGGAGGTTATATGGAGTAATAGGAGGAGATATAGGGGAGGTTATATGGAGTAATAGGAGAAGATATAGGGGAGGTTATATGGAGTAATAGGAGGAGATATAGGGAAGGTTATATGGAGTAATAGGAGGAGATATAGGAGAGGTTATATGGAGTAATAGAAGGAGATATAGGCAAAGGTTATATGGAGTAATAGAAGGAGATATAGGGGAGGTTATATGGAGTAATAGGAGGAGATATAGGGAAGGTTATATGGAGTAATATGAGGAGATATAGGGGAGGTTATATGGAGTAATAGGAGGAGATATAGGAGAGGTTATATGGAGTAATAGGAGGAGATATAGGAGAGGTTATATGGAGTAATAGGAGGAGATATAGGAGAGGTTATATGGAGTAATAGAAGGAGATATAGGCAGAGGTTATATGGAGTAATAGAAGGAGATATAGGAGAGGTTATATGGAGTAATATGAGGAGATATAGGGGAGGTTATATGGAGTAATATGAGGAGATATAGGAGAGGTTATATGGAGTAATAGGATGAGATATAGGAGAGGTTATATGGAGTAATAGGAGGAGATATAGGGGAGGTTATATGGAGTAATAGGAGGAGATATAGGGGAGGTTATATGGAGTAATAAGGGAAGATATAGGGGAGGTTATATGGAGTAATAGGAGGAGATATAGGGGAGGTTATATGGAGTAATAGAAGGAGATAGAGGGGAGGTTATATGGAGTAATAGGGGGAGATATATCGGAGGTTATATGGAGTAATAGGAGAAGATATAGGGGAGATTATATGGAGTAATAGGAGGAGATATAGGAGAGGTTATATGGAGTAATGGGATGAGATATAGGGGAGGTTATATGGAGTTATAGGAGGAGATATAGGGGAGGTTATATGGAGTAATAAGGGAAGATATAGGGGAGGTTATATGGAGTAATAGGAGAAGATATAGGGGAGATTATATGGAGTAATAGGAGGAGATATAGGAGAGGTTATATGGAGTAATGGGATGAGATATAGGAGATGTTATATGGAGTAATAGGAGATATAGGGAGGTTATATGGAGTAATAGGAGGAGTTATATGGGAGGTTATATGGAGTAATAGTAGAAGATATAGGGGAGATTATATGGAGTAATAGGAGGAGATATAGGAGAGGTGATATGGAGTAATAGGAGATATAGGGAGGTTATATGGAGTAATAGGAGGAGTTATATGGAGTAATAGGAGGAAATATAGGGGAGGTTATATGGAGTAATAGTAGGAGATATAGGAGAGGTTATATGGAGTAATAGTAGGAGATATAGGAGAGGTTATGTGGAGCAATAGGGGGAGATATAGGAGAGGTTATATGGAGGAATATGAGGAGATATAGAAGAGGTTATATGGAGTAATAGGAGATATAGGGAAGGTTACATGGAGTAATAGGAGAAGATATAGGTAGAGATTATACAGAGTAATTGGAGGAAAAATTGTGAGAGGTTATATGGAATAATAGGAAATATAGGGGAGGCTATATGGAATAATAGGGGGAGATATAGGGAGGTTATATGGAATAATAGGGGGGAGATATAGATAAGGGGCATATGAAGTAACAGAAAGAGGTGGTATATCTTATAATAATAATCAGATTGGAAAAAAGATGAGGAGTTTTGTTACTATAAACAGATCATTAGCAGGGGTTATATAGAACATGTATATGGATCAGCTGGGCAATGTAAAGGTTAAACTGAGCAAAACGAATGAAGTAAAGAATCAATGTTAGGCGCTATATGGAAAGGATATGTACAGAAATAGCAGAAATTTCAGCTCTTAATTCCACCCACAGAGAGAGCACCCGCCGCTGTCGCTTTTTACTGTATCAATAGACAGGTCTGTGCACAGGCGGAAGGAGAGACCAGATTAATGGCGTTAGTAATCAGAGTGCGGCACAGAGCAGAGAGATGAGAGGTTAATCATCACCACGGGGGTGCTGTATGTTATCAGCGAACAACACAATCCATCCCCCATATCCTGATCTCTGACCATTTTCCCAAATCCTCAAGGAGCAGCCAGACCCTGTGAAAATGCACCCCGTCCAGTTGCTATGTAGTAAGCATCGTGTGCATAATAGGCACCTATGCCTGCCCGTATACGTATGGGGACACTGTAGGGGGCACGTACATATACAGACATCGTGTACATTTTACATAAGGTGTTGCTGCAGAGCTGCCTTATAAACCTTCCCTGACAGAAGTAATAAATGCTGTAAGGGAGAAGGAGTTCCCTTCCTTAAAATAAAAAAAAATAAAAAAAAAGGGGGGGGGGGTGGAGGGCAGAACAGAAATTAAAGGAAAATAAATGGTATATAATTAAATTAAGAGAAAAAGTGACATAGAGAGTGGGGGAGAGAGGAGCGGAGGGAAGAGAGTGAAAAAGTAGGGAAAAGCTGAGGGGAATAATTGAGGTAGGCCAGGTTTCTGGAGGTTGCTATGGAAACATGACGGGATAGAAGGAAGGGAGTGAGGAATGAAGGGAGGCTGGAGGTTGCAGAGTATTTCACCACTAAACCCTTCAATCCTGCTAACTACAGCTAAATTGTTCCCTACAAAGCTGGTCGCCACTTCGCTAACCCTTTCCCGACCGGAAACCTTATTATGTCTCGACAAACGATGTGCTAATGACCTATTCCTCTGACAGGCATTGTAAAATGGCTGCTCCTTCCACCTTTTGCAAACTTTCGAGCCTTCTCCCCAATAGAAACCATTGCTTAAAATGTTCCTACTGCCTTAATGACTTCTCGGCATGAAGTTGTGCATTGGCGTTTTCTTCTTCTGTAGGTGACATGCGTCTCCGACTTAATCTCATTTAGCGCTAAGAAACGTGCGACCACCCTATAGAGTTCCTAAAATACCAACTTATCTCGCCTTTAAAGAAACTCTAATCCTAACGTATAACCCTAACCCTCGACAATGCTAAATCCTCTCCATGTTGTTGGGGAATTTCAGGATTTTTATACTGGTTCAAATAAAAACTCCAGCTCTTGTAATCCTTAAAAAGCGAAAGGGATTAGAGGGTAACAGGGTCAGCAAAGGGGAACAGAGGAGGAGGGGTGGAGAGAAAAGGAAAAATTAGGATTCCAACATTAATTATGGGCGGAATTAATGAGTCACCGTGAGGGTAACAGGAAGGGACCAATGAAAATTACCTTTTTGCTCCACTTCTATTCACGCATCAGAAAAGAAAGAGAGAGAAAAATATCAAATGAAAAAGAGGATAGGAAAAAGGAGAGAAAGATATTCATGAGTGTCATTACCAAGCCTTCCCCACCACCACTTAAGGTACCACGAATCTAACCCTCCCTCCACCCCAGATACCCCCACCACACAAGACAAGCTCAGAACTATATATCCAATGTGTGATGTAGGGGAGGGGAGGGGAGGTCTTTGGTTCCCAGTAGAGGGTCCTGTAAAGAGAGAGACGTGACTAGTGATGCCTGGGGATTGGGGAACATTAGGGTTGGGAAGGTCGGGTTGGATGGAAATTTAGGGTAGAATGGACTGGGAATGCAGTGAACAAGGCAAGGATTGTGACGGGTTTGCGATAGTGGACGTGAAGGACGACGGTAGATCCCTCTCTAAGGTCCTGCAAAGACATAAAAGGGGTGATGAGAAGTAAGAAACTGCAGGGAAAACATCTTGATCGTGCAGTGCTTCCACTCATACGAGCAAGGCTCAAGGACACTTGGGGGTGACTCGACTATGAATAACGTTCACCAAAGATGAGGAACATGGAATGAGGATAGACAACATCTCAAGGTGGGAAGAGAGGAAGAGCGTGGAACGCATATGGACTGTGAAGGGAAGAAATGGAAAATATGAAGAAGTGCTTTAAGAACAGAAAATGTATTACTGGATGTGGGAACAAGTTTGAAGGTAGTGAGGGGTCTTCAGGGTGTTGGTAATGTATCATGAAGAGAGGAGATGGATGTGGATGGAAGAAGTCTTAGGAAGAAAGGACTTGACAGGAGGGATGAAATGTGGTGGTAAGAAAACGTGTCCAAGGTTCCTGGGGCTCTGTAAACGAAAAAAGGGAGAATTGGTCGATGGAGAAAAAGAGGTTATAGCATGATGGTGAAGAACCAGGGGGTTGGTGATTGGGGCAGATTCAGGGGAGACACACTCAAGGACTCTGCAATGTAAAAGTTAATATTTACAGACAAGCAAGGTTAGAAACAGGCAGCGAATGTAAAATAGGCCAAGATTTAGCAAAAGGTGCTAAGGTTTTGCAGTCCTTATCTCACACCCATGGAAATAAGAATTATGGAGCGCTAAACCTTGCCACCATCTGATAACTCTAGGGCATAGGAATATATTGCGAGATGAAGACAAGCAGAGAGAAGAAGAAGAGACAGAGCAAAAATCTGACTCCGAAAGAAAATTGAGAAATGTCATTCAGGTTCAGAGATGAGACAAATACATTTTTAAAAAAAAGAAAAAGAGACAGACGAGAAAGATAGAGACAGAGCAAATCGGGAGCGACAGAATGAATATTGCTCAGAGTGAGGGACAGGCAGAGGGAGAAAGAGGCAGAGCGTGACAGCCGTGGCAGGACGTCCTGGGGATAGAAGCATTATATTAATGAGCCAAGCCTGGAAAGGAAAGGAAACAGTTAAACGTGGTAAATACATAACGCACCTTGCTTTCCCACAGGGCTCCGCAGCGGAGCAAATAGCTCTGTGACTAAAAAAGAAGCCTGCAGAGCGCTGTCAGTCTGTTTGCATACCGGAGGACGTGCAGAGCACTATGGGTGCAGAACAATATTACGTCTGTGTCCGCTCAGCGATGTAACTACAGGTCATGTGTCTACAAGTCGGTGTGTGGGAAATAAATTGGATTCAACTATTCACCTTGTGTATCTGTGTGTGCACTGAATAGTAATGTGCGTCCGTAGCGGGAGATGATATACTCTTAGATGTGCCCTGACAAGCATCCGGAGCGCAGTGTGTTGGGTATTAATTTATTCCTAATCCAGGCTGCATATAACATTACTACTAGTCAGTAGGTGACACTGTGTAGTCATGTACATTTCCACATTTAGACTGGGAGGCTCTATGTGCATGCAGAGCTTAGCTGTAGACATGAGGGTTTAGGTCTCCATGTTAGAACAGGGCTATATTGCATTCTGCACAGGTCTATCCGTAATCGTGAGTAAAAGCCAAACAGTGCCGATCAGTGGCCAAATTATCCCAAAATTCGAAATAGGTGATATGCAAGGTGGACAGATAGGCTCGGATGGAGGGGTGCATGACACAGGAAGCAATCATGAGGATGTATCTGGAAATTGATTGTCGAGATGATACATTATAAAAGTGTTCTGTAAAAAAAAACAAGTGGTTTAGGCTATGTTCACACGAGGGAATTGCGGCGCGCACTTTGCGTCATATTTGTGCTCTAATACGAGCGAGATGCGTGCCGAAATTACGGTAATCCATAGCTCTCATAGAGAACTATGGATTACGCCTCATAATGCATGTCAATGGAGCTGGCGGGCTGCCGGCCCCCCAAAATCGCGGGTGTACGCGCATATCAGCGCGACTCCCGAACACCCGCCATAATTGTTGGGCTTACTGTACCCCCTGCAATTACGCCGTGTGAACATAGCCTTAGTGGCAGGTGATTTTATAGACACTTGGGCCTTGTCCCCATGGCAAGGGTTTTTGGTTTTGAAAATCGTCTGTAAACCATCTGTCAAACTAAATCCGTGCAGCGGGCCCCACTGCACAGATTTTCCGCCGGACAGTTTTTTAGACCGCCAGCGGTCCAAAAAAACATTGAGCATGTTCATTCTTCCACCCAAAAACCTCAATGGGAGGGCTTTTCTCAGCAAACAGCGGATTAAAGCCGTCCCCGGCGTCTGTGTGCACGGCCGCAAAACAGAGCATTTACCAGATAACCCGACCGGTATTTGCTCCCTGCCGTGGGGACGCGCCCTTAGGGAGAAATGTATGATCGGGGTTTTCACCCATTTGTGGTGCGGCTACGATGTCTAATGAGGCTAATGAATGTGTTAGGCGCATTGTTCATAAGACTCGACACTTTCTAATGCGCTTAACATGAGGGGGTGTTCTGGGGGCATCGCACCACACTCGTATTATTAGACACATCTATGAATGTGGTTCAGCAAAACTAGGCGCATTACTGCTCGGACAGACAGACCTATCTCAATGTGGTCTGAGCCTGAGGAGTCGCAGTGGAGCTAGATTTGCCATTAAGGCAAAAAATGTCCCTTATTTCTCAACTTCCACCAATACAATAATAAAATAACCCTATATATCACAGAGCTCAGCTCCTCTCCTCTATCATATAACCCTATATATCACAGAGCTCAGCTTCTCTCCTCTATCATATAACCCTATATATCACAGAGCTCAGCTTCTCTCCTCTATCATATAACCCTATATATCACAGAGCTCAGCTCCTCTCCTCTATCATATAACCCTATATATCACAGAGCTCAGCTCCTCTCCTCTATCATATAATACTATATATCACAGAGCTCAGCTTCTCTTCTCTATCATATAACCCTATATATCACAGAGCTCAGCTCCTCTCCTCTATCATATAACCCTATATATCACAGAGCTCAGCTTCTCTCCTCTATCATATAACCCTATATATCACAGAGCTCAGCTCCTCTCCTCTATCATATAACCTTATATATCACAGAGCTCAGCTTCTCTTCTCTATCATGTAACCCTATATATCACAGAGCTCAGCTTCTCTCCTCTACCATATTAACCTGCATATCACAGAGCTCAGCTGCTCTCCTCTATCATATAATCCTATATATCACAGAGCTCAGCTTCTCTCCTCTATCATATAACCCTATATATCACAGAGCTCAGCTTCTCTCCTCTATCATATAACTCTATATATCACAGAGCTCAGCTGCTCTCCTCTATCATATAACCCTATATATCACAGAGCTCAGCTTCTCTCCTCTATCATATAACCCTATATATCACAGAGCTCAACTCCTCTCCTCTATCATATAACCCTATATATCACAGAGCTCAGCTTCTCTCCTCTATCATATAACCCTATATATCACAGAGCTCAGCTTCTCTCCCTCTATCATATAACCCTATATATCACAGAGCTCAGCTCAGCTTCTCTCCTCTATCATATAACCCTATATATCACAGAGCTCAGCTCCTCTCCTCTATCATATAACCCTATATGTCACAGAGCTCAGCTTCTCTCCTCTACCATATAACCCTATATATCACAGAGCTCAGCTTCTCTCCCTCTGTCATTTAACCCTATATATCACACAGCTCAGCTTCTCTCCTCTATCATATAACCCTATATATCACAGAGCTCAGCTTCTCTCCTCTATCATATAACCCTATATATCACAGAGCTCAGCTTCTCTCCCTCTGTCATTTAACCCTATATATCACAGAGCTCACGTCCTCTCCTCTATCATATAACCCTATATATCACAGAGCTCAGATTCTAGTCTAACACAACACCTTCTGTTAGTTGGCTTACTTTATGGCACTAGCTGGGGAAACATTTTTGAGCATTTTTTTGGCGAACGACATTACATACTAATCCACGCCCCCTTTCTAGAAAGCCATGCCCCTTTACCGAGTCCCACCCATTTCAGACGTGTCTATAACCTGTCTAAAATATATAATAAATGTGGTATAAAGCTTGCATGCCATTATTTTTGGTGAAAATTGCGCCACAATACGTGTGCACTTGCTTTAATAAATGTGCCCCATGATAGTAATAGAAATCACATGTCATGTTCTGGAGGCTCTCATGTCCTGCACTGGGGTTGGGAACATGCTTCCAGTAGCTGAGACATGGGTTTGAAGGAGAATAAGTATTAATATATGGAATTAACATGAATCTGATATTGGAAGGTTCAAAAATGGTTTAAATGTGTGAAAAAAGACAAAGGAAAACGTAAAAAAGGGAAACATGAAACAGAACAGTTGATAAGAGTGAAAAAAAGATAAAGTCCATGAAATGTCCGAACTATAACCCTACTGTGTTGATCCAGAAGAAGGCAAAACCTCCTATTAGGATAGGTTAGGAAGTTTGTTAGAAAACATTATTTAACAAACAGCATCATGAAAACCAAGGAACCCGCCAGCCAGCTCAGGGATAAAGTTGGGGCACAGTGTATTACAGAGTTAGTTTTTTTAAAAAAAAAAAAATAACCCAAGCTCTGAATATCTCAGGAAGTAATGTTCAATCAATCATCCATAAGAAGGAGTATGGCACAGCTGCTAACCTACCAAGACATGGCCGTCCATGTAAACCAACGGCGTCTGATACGTTTTTTCAATATGTAAATTAGCGTATTGAAATAAGTCCGAAATCTGCATCCAAAAAAGTATCCAAAAATCCATCTGTAATGTGTATTTAGATACGTATTTGATGTGTATTCGGATAGGTTTATCGGATGCATATTTCATAAACCTATAAAAATTTCGACCCAATGAGTATTTTAGGTGCTTAAACCCCATTGTTTCCGCTGGGGATTGTACATGTGTAAAACAGATCAAGAATTGACATGTTACTTCTTTGTACGCGTCCGAAAAACGCAATGTAAAATATGTATTGTGTGAACATATCCTTAGGCAGAAGCCAATTGCCCTATTTGGCGGGGTTTGGGGGGGGGGGGGGGGGGTGAATTTCTTTCCTGACGCCAAATGTAGCAGCCAGAATAAATCCCTGGATCAGCGACTGAGCTCCAGAAATCTATTCAGCATAACTTTATATTATTTCTCTCATGAAATGCATCCAGTTCCCTAATGAAAAACATAATAGAGCTGCAGTCGGGATGTGTACAGTGTATAGTGATTCGAAGTTGGAAGGATGTTATTATATAATGTATATGATATATAATTTATATGATGAAATTCTGAACCTGCATTGGTTCCCATGACAACATTTCTGTTCCCTCAATAGTTCAGCACCATTACAAATACATTGTACAAATCCAATTATGCAACCGCATCAATGTCCACATCCTCATTACCACTATTCAAATCAGGATGTGACATTGATCTGGATTAGAATGCGGGACTGCCAGAAAACGAGGCTGGAAGTGTTGTCATGGGCACACAAAGATGGATGGTCCACTTAGAGGAAGCCTTACAGAGGTTGTCTTGCTATAGACATTGATGGCAGATAGGATATGCCATCAATATCCAACTTCGACCTGCACCTATCTTGAGAACGAGTTCCGAAAACTCACGTGCGATTTGGTTGTTCTTGGAACTCCCATTGATTTTAATGAGAGAGTTCCGGCCGCATCCTTGTTCAAAACATAAAGGGTTTCAGGGAACATTCTCAAGATGGGCGCGGGTCCCACCTCTGACTGTATTTGGAATTCCTATTGATTTAAATGGGACAGTTCTGATCACATCTCAATTCAAAAACGGAGAGGTTTTAGGGTTCGTTCTCGAGACTAATGTGGTCCTCAGATATGGCGCTCGCACTTATCAGCCATTGATGGCATCTACTATTGATACGCCATCAATGTCTATGGTGGAAATACCCCTTTAAGCATAAGCACACTCAAAAACAGAGCGGCTTTATCAAGACAGCACAGGCAGGGGTGGGCCATTCTAATATACATGTTGCCAAAAATTTGCCTTACTGCACTGACTGCAGGAACACTGGATGAACCAAGGAAGAATACAACATGGCCTTTTCATTTAGGCACAATATTTCTATGGGCGGAAACATCTGGGGAGCTTGTCCTGGACTACAGATCTAATCCAAGATATGCAGACCAGGACAAGCTCCCCAGATGTGTCTGCCCATAAAAAAGTTGTTCCTACATGAAAAGGCCATGTTGTATTCTTCCATGGTTCCTGCAGTCGGATGTCCTACAGAATTAAGTAAAACATTGCATCCCATTAGTATTGTGTTTCACTATAGCCCCCTGTGTGCTTGGGGGAAAGATAAGACAATATTCTAGATGCAGGTAGGCAGTAACATAGCCAATTAAATATTGTCAGGGTAGCAAAAAGCAAGAATAAACAGTGCCAGGTTGAGATGTTAAGACCTAAAAGGGATATGTCAGGCAAGCCAGTGGGTGCTCCTTCATCTGCAAAGCAGCTCCTGCAAATAGACTGACCCATTGTTCTGACTAGTTAAAGAGTACCACATGCAAACTACCACCTGTATACTAAAGATTTTACATTGCCTTCCCAGGATAGTCCCCAATTGATGGCTAGACCGTAGATTAAGGAGGACAGTGGAGTGAGACACCAGCCATGGTCAGAGCTTGTCACAGTCATATAAGATCCATTACCCAGCAGAAAGGGCAGCCATATTCAGACGTATGCCAGGTTTGGTAACCAGGAGAGAAGAGGAGTAATAGAAAACCTCAAGAAAGCAGGAACCGTGACAAGCCAGTATAACCAGGTACAGGACTATGTGTGGGGGTATGTATAAGATATCGATTAATACGTGCAATCCATTAGCAATCACTAGGTGCAGAGAGCACATGGCTGGACAACGCTACCCTATAACAAATAAGATCCTTAGTAGCTAGGGGAACAGTGTAGTAAGACTGTGAATCTTAATGTCAATGTGCATGGCCTGCATCCGGGTTGTCAATGTGTCATTGTTCTTGGGTCCTATCCATCTATGTACTATTTTTCTCGGATGTAGGCCGTCAGTGTGTCATTGTTCTTGCATCCTGGTTGCCATTGTTCTTGGGTCCTATCCATTTATGTACTATTGTTCTTGTATGTAGGCTGTCAATGTGTTATTGTTCTTGCATCCTGGTTGTCAGTGTGTCATTGTTCTTGGGTCCTTCCATCCATGTACTATTGTTCTTGGGTATAGACTGTCAGTGTGTTATTGTTCTGGCATCCTGGTTGTCAATGTGTCATTGTTCTTGGGTCCTATCCATCTATGTACTATTTTTCTCGGATGTAGGCCGTCAGTGTGTCATTGTTCTTGCATCCTGGTTGCCATTGTTCTTGGGTCCTATCCATTTATGTACTATTGTTCTTGTATGTAGACTGTCAATGTGTTATTGTTCTTGCATCCTGGTTGTCAGTGTGTCATTGTTCTTAGGTCCTTCCAACCATGTACTATTGTTCTTGTATGAAGACTGTCAATGTGTTATTGTTCTTGCATCCTGGTTGTCAGTGTGTCATTGTTCTTAGGTCCTTCCATCCATGTAATATGACTGTCAATGTGATAATGTTATTGCATACTGGTTGTCAGTGTGTCATTGTTCTTGGGTCCTTCCATCCATGTAATATTGTTCTTGGGTATAGACTGTCAGTGTGTTATTGTTCTTGCATCCTGGTTGTCAATGTGTCATTGTTCTTGGGTCCTGTCCATCTATGTACTATTTTTCTTGGATGTAGGCTGTCAATTTGTCATTGTTCTTGGCTCCTTCCATCCACGTACTATTGTTCTTGGGTATAGACTGTCAGTGTGTCATTGTTCTTGCATCCTGTCTGCCATTGTTCTAGGCTCCTATCCATTCATGTACTATTGTTCTTGGATGTAGACTGTCAATGTGTTGATTTTCTCAAATGCTGTAAATTTGCAGCTGTTCTTGGATTCTTGGAGTCAAACTTTCAGTGTACTATTGTTAATGGATCTCAACATGTCATCGATCAGTCAGTGTGCCATTGTTTTTAGATCTCAGATCTTAGTGTGCCATTATTCTCGCGTCCCATCAATGTGCAATTGTCCTTGGATCTCAGCTGTCAATGTGCCATGATTCTTGGATCTGGGCTGTCAGTGTACAATTGTTCTTAGTACTATTGTTCTTGTATTTCAGCTGTCGATGTGCCATTGTTGTTGGATCTAGGTCATTAGTGAGCCATTGTTTTTAGCTTTCAGATGTTAGAGCACCATTATTCTTGGCTCCCATCCGTCCATGTATTATTGTTTTTGGATGACGGCTGTCAATGTGTTATTGTTCTTGGATGTAGGATGTGATTGTATTTCTGTTCTTGGATCTTAGTTGACAATGTGCTATATTTCTATGTGTCAACTATTAATGCACCAATTTTCTTTAGACCTAAACTGCCAGTCAGTCATTGCTCTTAGATCTCAGCTGTCTGAATACTAGTGTTCTCATATCTTAGATGTCAATGTGCCATTGCTCTTGGATCTAAGTTATCAATCTCCCATTGCTCTTATATCTCGCCTGTCAATGGCCCATTGTTCTTGGATCTAGGTGATCAGGGTCCCATTGCTCTTATATCTCGCCTGTCAATGGCCCATTGTTCTTGGATCTAGGTGATCAGTGTCCCAGTGTTGTTATATCTTAGATGTCAATGTGCCATTGCTCTTGGATCTAGGTTATCAGGGTCCCATTGCTCTTATATCTCGCCTGTCAATGGCCCATTGTTCTAGGATCTCCGTTGCCGTTATATTTAGGTCCCAATAATCAATGTACCATTTTTTGGAGCTAGGTTGTTAATTTGCCATTTCTTTTAGCCTCTTGGTCTCCTCTGTATGTTTCTGATATCACAAGGCATTATGGGAAAGGAGCTGAGAAGCTCAAGCGCTCTCTATTGGATGTAACAAATCCTCAATTTGCTTTTGACCCACTGGGTCTTTGGAAAGCAAAAGGGATATCTAACCAAGCCAGCATCACCCATCTGTATACAGCTGTTTTGGGGTTTTGCCCCTCGTCAGTACAGAGCGATGCTGGCTTGGCTGAGTGGGAGGCAATGAGTGGCTCAGAAAGGGAAGATCTCACCTTAGGGAGAGCGCCTATATAGGCGTGTGGAGGTTCGAAATAGCTAATAGTTCTCAGCCCTCGGCATACAGTCCTCTGTATGTAGTCATTGTGGCAGTACAAATTAGCTGACATGCTGTAGAATGCATTACACATCTAACAATCTGATATAAAGGTAGTAGGACCCCCAAAACAGATAAAAAAAACCAACCTTAAAATGTAACCCAGTGAGCTAGTAATACAAAATATAAAAAATGTAAGACATCCTCTATCTGTGAGATGCCTTAAAATCATATCAGTAATATATAAGACTTGTGTAGCCAAGGGAGAAGGAACACATTAGTGTCATTGATGTAGACAATTATAGTGATCTATAGAACATTATTATAAAATAGAATAAGCGAAATGTCAGAAAAGGTTCAATGGGGTAAAAAAATAATTTTCTAATAATGGTAAAAAAGGCCATTCCGAGATGGGGGATGACATGACAGCCGACGTGACAGGGTGAAAGAGAACTGTAAATGGCTATGAAGACGGATATGGGAATACAATGACTGAACTGTATTCGTTGAGGGACGTGGCAGTCCCTTGGCTCACGGTGCTGGAGTATACGATATATGGAGCAGTATCTGTCACCGTGCAAGGCTTTCGGATTCCACAGTGTCTGTTACCTGCCGTGTGATGCATAGCAATGTGCTGCCAGTTATTTGCACTGGGACTTGTGTCGTGTACTAGCGGAGTACTCCGCTCCATTACAATGCAGATGTATGTAATATTGTGTAGAGGCTCCGTGAGGTGGATACAAACCTAGATTTATCATTCTGGTGTTGGTGACGCCTATAAAACTGATAGAAGTCGTATTAGGTGATGGGACTAGAGCATTTAAATGGGGCGTAGGGATCAAAACCATTGACACTCACATAGAAGCCTGACTGCGCTGACACGTGTGCTATGTGGTCGCCACGGCGTGTGCTTGTGAGGTATATCTCACGCCGTGTGGTGTGCACAGGCTGATGATGTATCACTAGGTAGTGTCACGGTGTATACTCACTGTATGGCACGCAGTCATACTGGACTTCCAGGTATTTGTAGGTCCCTGGACACGGGTCAGGAAAGGCTTCCGAATCGGCAATAACAACACACTGCGTGCGATTGTTACACCTGCGAAAAAAGACACAAGAAGATATAAAACAAGGGTGAGAGTATAGCAATGGGCATTGTGTGTATGGGGGATAGCTGTACAATATATATATAAAGGAAGGGTGAGGATATAGCAATGGGCGTTGTGTGTATGGGGGATAGCGGTACAATATATATATATAAAGGAATGGTGATAATATAGCAATGGGCATTGTGTGGATGGGGGATAGCTGTACAAGTATATATGAAGGAAGGGTGATAATACCGCAATGGGCATTGTGTGTATGGGGGATAGCAGTACAATATATATATAAAGGAAGGGTGAGGATATAGCAATGGCCATTGTCTGTATGGGGGATAGCGGTACAATATATATATAAAGGAAGGGTGAGGATATAGCAATGGGCATTGGGTGTCTGTGGGATAGCAGAACAATATATATATAAAGGAAGGGTGAGAATATAGCAATGGGCATTGTGTGTATGGAGGATAGCGGTACAATATATATAAATATGAAGGAAGGATGATAATACAGCTATGGGCATTGTTTGTATGGGGGATAGCGGTACAAGTATATATGAAGGAAGGATGAGAATATAGCAATGGGCATTGTGTGTATGGTGATAGCGGTACAAGTATATATGAAGGAAGGGTGAGAATATAGCAATGTCCATTGTGTGTATGGGGGATAGCTGTACGAGTATATAAGGGAAAGGTAGAATATCAAAGGGGTTTTTTGTGTATAGGGGATACGGTACAATAAATAAAAGGGAAAGGGTGATTTTGCAAGGGCATTGGGTTTTTATGGGGATGCGGTACAAGTATAAATTAAAGGGTGAGAAACAAAGGGCATTGGGGGTAAGGGGAAAGCGGTACAATTATAAGGGAAGTATGAGAATATAGCAATGGGTATTGTGGTTGGGGGAAACGGAAAAGTAAATGAAAGGGAAGGGTGATAATACAGCAATGGGCATTGTGTGTATGGGGGATAGCGGTACAAGTATATATGAAGGAAGGGTGAGAATATAGCAATGGGATTTTTGTTATGGGGGGTGCGGGACAAATTAAAAAAGAAGGAAGGATTAGAATATAGCAATGGGCGTTGTGTGATGGTGTACGGGTAAAAGGTAATTAAGGAAGGGTGAGAATATAGCAATGTCCATTGTGTGTTTGGGGGATGGCTGTACAAGAATAAAGAAGGGAAGGTGAGAATATGCAATACATTGTGTGTTGGGGATAGCGGTACAGGTAAATTGAAAAGGGAAAGGGGGAGAATATAGAATGGCCATTGTGTGAGGGGGATAGCGTACAAGTAAATGAAGGGAAAGGTGATAATACAGGGCCATGGCTTTGTGTGGGGGGGGTAGCGGACAAGTATTATGAAGGAAGGGATAAACAGAAATGGGCATTGTGTGTAGGGGGGATAGCGGAAAAGTATTTAAGGGAAAGGTGGAAATAGCAATGGGCATTTGTGTAGGGGATAGGGTACAGTTATATGAAGGAAGGTAAATATAGCAATGGGCATTGGTGTATGGGGGAAAAGCTGTAAAAGTATATAAAAGGGAAAAGGGGAAAGAATATACAAGGGGCATTGTTGTTATGGGATAGCGGTACAGGTATTATAAAGGGAAAGGGGTGAGAATATAGAAATGATTGTGTGTAGGGGGAAGCTTACAAGTATATATAAAGGAGGGTAGAATTATAAAATTGGATTGTTGTAGGGGGGATAGCTGTAAGTTATATAAAATCCAAGATTTAGCAGTATCTTTGTATGTGTGTCTGCATGCATGTACATGTATTAGTGTATGTATGTCTGTATGTATGTGTAACTGTGTATTTAAGTCTATATGTAAATGTATGTGTGTATGTATATATGTATGCAATCATGTATATCTGTGTATATAAGTCTGTATGTACATGTTTCTGTGTATGTATGTCTGTATGTGTATCATGTATTGTGAAGGTGTGTTGGGTATTAGTTGATGTAATTTGTAATTTGTGAAAAGTCTGTATGAAAGTTTCGGTTAGTCTTTTTGGTTATCATTATGGGGAAAATTTTTTCGGGGTTGTATGTTTGTTCTGGATGTCGTATGTACTTTTCTGTATGTTGTCGTAGAATTAGATACGGGTTTATATAAGCGTATGTACAGTTTCTGTGTTGTATGTCTGTATTGTATCATTTCGGTAAGTAGTGTATTTGGGTTTTATGGTATTGGGATTTGATTCTTTTTGTAATTTTGTTTAAATTTAAATACTGTGCAGTATTCTCTAGTAAGTATGTTTCGTATGTCTTACGGTATTTTGTGTTTTATATCTGATTATGTTGTCTTTTTTACATGTATATATTATGTTATCTAGTACTTTTTGATTAAGGATGGTGTTTGATGCATTTAAGTATGTACATATACATGTTTATGTGGATTGTCTGTGGTGGAGTGTGCCCCTCCATAGGAAACACAATGCAAGATACCAATAACTTGCCCTAGTGTGCCGTCCCATATATAGCAGAAAAACATATTATGCCCAACAAGTCCAGTCCACTCGGATTATGTACATTTAAACTGAATTTGTGCTTTTCTATGATCCCCCAGAATGAGCATAGCCACAGGTGGGTATCTTGACCTCTCATAGCTAAGTTTTTAGTTCTCTTCAGTTTTTTTGACACCATTTGTATTGTACTACCCCCAGTACCAATAACAAAGTACCCACAACTGAGGCCAGTACGTTATATTTGTGATGACAGCTTATGTGTTGGACTTCTGTGGTTTATCAACCTTATAATCACCTTTTATTATTTATTTGCTGATGTCACAAAAACTCAGTATAGTATGATGTATAATATAATAGACACACGTACATTTTATACATACAGAAACACACAAAAACAACAAAAATTTTTGCTTACAATGCACAAATATACAGACACAAAAACTTTTAATATTTTGCGATCCGAAGATACAAAAACTATGTACTTTTAGGTAACCCACACATACATACTTTCGTGCAAAAAAACCAACAGACACAAAATATGTAAAGATACAAACACATACACATACATACTGTTCAGATACAAAAACCTACAAAGACCTTTCTACTTACGTCAAAAAGATACACAAAAAATCAAAACATATACCTAATGTTCAAACAGATACACACACATACATGCTCTACATATAGAAACAAGCACAGACACACATACATACACATATACAGGGACGCACAACCATATTTTATCCAAAAAAAATTAGCTAAATATTAGGAACATTAAAAAAAGTAGAAAAAATAATTATTATTATTTATTTTAAAGCGCGATTGATTCCAGGCTGCTATACATTCTAGGGGAGGATATAGACATAACATATGTCAAACAGGTACGATGATCACGATAAATTACTAACAAGACAGAACAGAGGAGGAGAGGTCCCTGCCCAAGAGGGTTTAAAACCTACAACAGAGGGGGGAAAAGGGCGAAGGTGGCGACGTTTGTGGGGGGG